>CM041781.1:280317287-280434531 GCA_023374045.1 Limonium bicolor
TTGATGGGAAACTTAAGCTAGTTGCTGACCCGTATCAAATCCTGGAGAGGTATGTCTGCAATTCTTGACTTTCTGTGTGTCACTGCTGCACTTTGTGTGTTCTGTGGTGGAATGAGAAATTAAATACTATTATAATGTGTCTTATTGCTAGGGCCTGTGTGTAACATTAACATTCTGCGAGGAAGTATTACTCTTGGTCTGCCCTATTTTTTTGTATAAGAAATAGAACATTTAAAGAGAAGAGGAAGAAAGAAGTTAAAGTTTGAAAGTTGGCTTCCACAATAACGAAGTATTCATTAATAGTTTTTTTTGTAACTACGATATGATGGATTAGGAGATTGACCAAGTATTATGGTTTTGTAGCTCATAGAATTTCAGTATTTGTTGTTTCAGAAAGATAGCAGTTAAATTTCATGCCTGTCACTGTGCGTGTGACTATGTATGGTGGATGATGATGAGAGTGATCTAGTTTTTATGGTTCAGTAGCTTATAAATTTCTTATACCTGGTGCTTCAGAAGAAAAACTGGTGAATTTGTGATTCCTTTGGTTAGGGGCTTTAGCCCTTTTTTAGTACCTCGTGATTTCCTTCTCACTGGGAAAGAGTAGCTTCCTGTTGCTAGATTAAGCTTATGGGTATGACAGTCTTTTAAACCTAAAAGTTAGACCTTAAGTTATTCAAAATTAATGCTCCGTTTCCACCCTTGGTATTTTCTTTTAATTTCAAAATCTGCAGATTCTTGTGGCGTCAAAATGCCACCTTTGCTATCTCAAGACACTATACGCGGTTTGATGTCTTTGTTGAAGCTGAAGCAAATAAAGCAGCTGGGAAGTATGACAATGCCTCAATTGACTTCCAAATTGACTTCTACAAAAAGGAGGGGTTGACTCCATACGCTGAGTCAAAGCTACCAATAACTAGCGGTACTGTGTTCAACAATACAGTTTTTGTTCTTTTTTGACGCACACACTTTGTTGCTCTTTTTGTGGGGGTATCTGACATGGAAAACTGACCACACTTGGGCTGAATCTGTTCAGATGTCCCTGAAGGATGTGTGATTATAAAAGAACACATACCTATTACGGACTTGTTTACTTGCCTATGGTTCAATGAAGTCGACCGGTTTACTTCCAGAGATCAGCTTAGTTTTTCAACGGTTCGAGACAAGATAATGTCTAGGGTGGACTGGAGCATCAACATGTTTCTTGATTGTGAAAGGCGAAACTTTGTGGTCCAGGTAATAACAAACAACTCACCCTCCAAATTTCATGTTGTGCCCTCCATCAAATATCGTTATTTTACTCTTTTATTTTAGTGTTTAGTACTGTGGATTGTGTTCAGTGTTATGATCTTCTCAGTTGTGTTTTGATGAATAAATTTCTCAGACATACCACCGAGAGTTGCTGGAGCATATGCCACCTCCACCTCCTATGAGGCATAGTCATCCTGTGGTGCCACATCTGCCACCATCATCTATACTACGCATGAAGTCAGTGGAGCCTGTGAGGAGGATTAGTGGAAGGAAGAATCCATTTAGGAGGAGATCAGGGTCAAAACGTCATCGTAAAGCTAACCCTGGTCGTAAGGGATCATCAGGCCTATGATATGGGGCCTGATTGGATTGAGCCGTTGACCCTCCATTTATAAAGTTTTGTGAAAGCTAAAGTAATCGTCTGTCTATATGGGATCCCTCCCCTCCTCCTCCCCTTAAAAAAAGAAAGCAAGATTCCACTACCATTATCTTACACTGGCAAGCAAGGTTCTAATTTTTGGGCTTAAATCGGCTGCCTCTTATATTTTTACTCCTGCCCTCCCTTTTCTTCAAGTGTATTTCTACTCCACAGAATGAGGAGGGGCTATGACAACAATCTTAGAAACATAGGAAGAAATGCAAAAATAGGGATTTTTTTTTGGGTCCTTTTATTGGGATTTTTGTTGGCGAGAAAATTTTGTCAATATAATTTGTATTCATTTATTTGTTGTATATACCTCCGTGCTTCATCTTGCAAGGATAAAATGTCCAATCTCTTTCTTTAGTATTGACTAAACCAGTCGTATGTTGTAGTGGTAAACATCAAAATTTTGCATTTACTTCACTCTTTGTGGGGTGAGTCGCTTCCCTATGCCGGTGATCACGGGATTCGGGATTTTGGCGTTGATATAGATGTCATTGTTGTGCAAGTTGATACAGAGTGTTCAGTTGTTTCCAGGGGTCATGAACTCAGAAAAAAATTCTGAAATAACACAAGGGGGCAAAAAATATACCCATATTAACCTCTGTCCCAAACTAATTCCTGAAATAACACTCCCGGGAGAAATTTTCATTAATTATCAAAGAAGAAATCGTCTCTTCAAGAGACGATTTCACCATTTCCCCGCGCCACGTTGGCGCTGAATCAGCAGGACGGTGGGCAAGGTGAAATCAATCGTCTCTTCAAAAGATGATTTCACCCTTGTATGAATCGTCGGTCGTTTATTTTTAAAACAGTTGAAATCGTCTTTTGAAGAGACGATTTCTACTGAAATAAGTATGAAATTGTCTCTTCAAGAGACGATTTCACCTGTTCACAGCACTTAGGCAATTTTCTAAGTGTTGGAACACCACAATTCAACAACACACCCACTTGGAACATCTTCCAAGGGCTGTAACACCACAAATTCATAACAAACAACATCTACATATTATGAACTATCACACATTCACGATACTCAGAACAAATTCAAAACATTTGTAACGTCACAGAAACATAAGAAATCAAAATGTGAACCAAATATAATAGTTTATAAGATAGAATACATAAACAATAGTAATACAATCTCAAAATAAAGTTGTTTACAAAATGTAACAACCTACATCATCTATGTCTACGTCGTACATACGTCCTAGTCACTCTAGGTGCAGGATCCTCAACTGCTGATGCAAGAGTAGGATCAAGGTCACGACCACTTAGATCCCCAACATCATGACAATCTCGGGAATCTCTATCCCTAAGTGGTGCTCCAAGAGTAGATGTAGAGGCTAAAGGTAGGTCTGAAGCCGGCGTCGTGATGTCGAATTCCATGCTCGTCCCAGCACCAGAGGATGATGCCCCGGGAAAGCCTGAGCTGCTCCCAAAATATGCAAATCCAGTAGTGTCGACCTGCTGCGTAGGATCAACGATCTGAGATATGGTCATACTACCGGCGATGTTGAACGCCTCCTGATGATCTACTGCTTCAGGAGCTTGACCACGTGCACGTCCTCTTCCTCTACCTCGACCACGAGGACGACGACCATGCCCTTCTCTCCTACCCTGATCCGCAGCGGCATCAGCATCTTCCTCGTCTGGGGCAGCTACTGGGACATGTTGTGGCCGTGGAAGGACGTAGTACGTGTTGTTGTACTCGTCTCTCATCAACCGTAGACTAGTGAGAGCTTCATCGACGTGCATTGACTCTAGCATGCCGATGACCTCATTTGTGGTCTCCCCCTAGACCACAAACAATTCAACATATGAATATAACAAAATAATATGTCATAAGACTAAAATAAAACAAGTAAAATCATATTTACTCACCATATATCCCAATAGAGCTCCTGTACGGCAAATGTATCTTCTCGTGTTGCGACCGTACCACTCTTCGTACGCAGGACCAGGATCATCCAACTGTCGATCGACCACTCTCTCCGCACGCAGGTTCCACAGGGCAATGTACTCTGAATGGTGAGTTGCCCAGTTACAGTCGGTGCGGCCTCTCAAGTCGATGCTGTGCAGATCAACCCGTGCATCATCCCCGTCTGTCCTAGGATCATCCGGTGGAAACTGCCTCCCGCCAAACTGTCACATCACACAATCCGGGAGATGCCACTCCACTATATGAAAGCTTATAAGTGGCACCCGAGCTCGTGCAATGTGGAGACCAACAATACTGAGGAAGAGACTGTAACACCTCATCTGTGTAGGGCTGCCAGACAATCTGAAATAATAGACATAAAAGTAAAGACAAAATGATCGTGTAAAGAAAACCAATGCAACATACGAAAAAACAACACTTACCTGATGCGGTGTCTGCCTGTCAAATGCCTCTCTGTAGTGAGTGAGCACATGTGTGGAGTGTCCGGTCACATCGAACTCGACATAACAGTGATGTGCAAGCGGAAGTAAAGGAAGTGGGCCAACATGATGGGCATGTCGTCGAATGGGAGCTATATAAGGAAATCTCTCCCATGCCCAAATCTGTAGGACGACCGCGCCCCAGCGATACCACTGTCCCCAGCATCACACGCTAGACACAGCTGACGGTACAACCATGCCAGACATGCAGAACCCCAGCTGTACTGTCCGGCCTGGTCGAAGTGCTCCAAAAGTGGAAAGAACATCAGATGGACCTGGTTCCTCGACCGATCAACAAAAACGGTCCCACCCAATAGCATCAGTATGTAAGCACGGGTGTGCCTCATGATCGTCACCTCATATGCATGCTCAGGTAACTGTCCAAAAGTAGAACCCAACCAACTGAGCTTGATCCTACTATGACGTCCTAGATCGGCCGGCCTAGCGCCAAGGAGGTCATTGCACAACGCTCCCCAATCTCTGTGTGTGGTACCCGTGACTGGTAGTCCATCTATAGGTAGGCCGGTAAGCATAGAAACATCCTCCAATGTGACAGTGGTCTCTCCTGTCGGCATGTGAAAAGTATGCGTCTCTCGACGCCATCTCTCTACAAGTGCAGTGATCAGATGCCAGTCCAAGGAGATGAACTCCAGACTAGCCATCCCAATGAATCCAGAAGCCTCCAAATATGGGCGCATCCTCTCATCGTAACGTACATGCTCGCCACGTCGTAAACTAGCCTCGAAACGGCGATAGTATGGATTCCTATCCCACACCGATCTAGACCTATGACTACGCTGATGTCGAAGTATGGAACCACGAGGTGGACCGGGATCCATGTGTAACTGAATATTAAATAACAGAGATTCAACCATATCAAGAGCTTGTATCTTAGAAAAAAATATGAAATTTTTTTAAAACATAAGAAACATTACATTAATAGTCTACGAACAACACAAACTAAAGTTGATGTCTGACAAACAAATTCAAGTACAAACGTAATCGACTAGTACAACACAACAAACACTAAGTAGAACTACTACTAGGACATCTCCTCTTGTTATGACCCTCTTGCCCACACCTAGTGCATCTAGTCTTTTTCTTGGTCTCCTTCAGATCCATCTATTACAAATACGGGTTGATCTTGGTCTTCCTTTCCTCGCACACGAGATGGGTCAGGAAGAATGATGGGAAAGTCTGATGGAGGCCACGAGTGCTGATCCTCGAATGGGACAAAGAGTCGCTGTACACATCAAGCTGCTTCTGCCAACTGTACCACGACCCCATAAGAGATGTACTATCCATGTGTATGAAAGCAGCTGCTGCGCAAGCTGCTTCTCACCTTTGCCGCCCAAACATTCGCCATCCCCGGTGGTGGTAGTGACCACAGCAGTAGCCACATCAGTCGGTGTGGCATCATCGGCACCATCATTGTCATCCCCAACATCGTCGAATAAAACCACCTCCAAGCCCTTCCATTTCCATCTCATCCTCCTCGAAGTCTTCCTGCAAGTCGCCGTCATCGTCAAAGTGTCCAAAATCATCACCAACGTCGTGTTGGAGATGATCTTCAACTGGTGTTGGGTATGGGATGGGTTGTGTTTGTATTGTGTTTGTGTTTGTGTTTGTGTTTGGTTTGGTTTGTGTTTGTGTTTGTGTTTGTGTTTGTGTTGTGTTTGTGTTTGTGTTTGTGTTTGTGTTTGGTTTGGTTTGTGTTTGTGTTTGTGTTTGTTTGTGTTGTGTTTGGTTTGTGTTGTGTTGTGTTTGTGTTTGTGTTTGTGTTTGTGTTTGTGTTTGTGTTTGTGTTTGTGAAGAGATTTGATATTGAGGAGCATCATTGAGGAGGTGAGAAGTGTTTGTGATGATTTGTGTTTGGTGTGGTGAATATGAAGAAGGCAGAGGGGTTTGGTTTTCGGGTGGTGTGAAGCTTGGAGGGTCTTGGTGTTGATAGGATGAGGAGGTGAGAAGTGTTTGTGTTTGTCGGTTTTCTTGTACTTTAACATACAATTCGTAGATTATATCTCGTGGCCCGTCACCCTGACAGTAGAAGATGGCATTTTGAACATCCTCATCGTCCTCAATGGGTATGGCTGTGCACTTTGTAGTGCCGTCATTCCCTGACCCATTCGTTGTGACACCTTCACTTCGTGGGTGCACATGTTGATGCCGAACCGATTACCAATCTGAGCAATAAGCTGCTCATGATTGGTGTCGACGCTAACCAAAATGAGTTTCCTCTTCCCACCCTCATAATTTGCTCAATTTATCCCATGCACTATTTTGCCACTAATACGACACAAGAACTGGATAAAGGAGGACATAACCACCTATTTGATAACATCATTGAATAATCACAAATTTAATACACTATTCTCAACATTCAGCTGAATGCAAACACAATGTCCAAAAAAAAACCATAAATAATAAACCAAGACCATAATTAGTAAAACAATAAGATTAAACAACTAACCCTATAATTCAATATCATGAACTACATATAATTTTATGTAACAACACAAACAAACAATTGTGATTTCAATTTCACAAACTTTCACAATTTCTCAACATTTCATAATTTCTCAAAAAACCACACTTTCATAATTTCACAAATCAACAATCAATTATCACTACTACTTATTAATTAATCGACTACAACTACAATTTAACACACAAGCACATATAACAAGTTACCAATTTAGCAATTAACTAACAATCCCTAATTTTCTAACAATCCCCAATTTCTAGGGTTAGAAATTACCTTACAACTTGATATAACTGTTGAAACAAACAAGGGGTGTTGCAGGCTGGTGGCGCCGGAGCTTGGCGGCGTCGGAGGCGGCTTCCGGCGAACAGGGATGGAGGTGGGGCGGTGGATATCGCCGGTCTTCGTTCTGCTCTCGGGAGGGAAGTCGACAGAGAAGGGGAAAGAAAGAATGGGGAAGGGAAAGGAAAAAATCGAGTAAGTACTTAGAACCCGTGAAATCGTCTTTACAAAAGACGATTTCTGCCTTAATAGAGAAATCGTCTTTGGAAAAGACGATTTCATTAGTAATACTGTAACTTTCTCACGTTTTCTCGCGTGCTTCGTAGAAAGGCTGAAATCGTCTCTTCAACAGACGATTTCAGCTTGCCCAGCGTCCTGCTGACTCAGTGCCAACGTGGCGCGGAGAAATGGTGAAATCGTCTCTTGAAGAGACGATTTCTTCTTTGATAATTAATGAAATCGTCTCTTCAAGAGACGATTTCACCCGGGAATGTTATTTCAAGAATTAGTTTGAGACAGAGGTTAATATGACTATATGAGTATATTTTTTGTCCCTTGTATTATTTCAGAATTTTTTTCCATGAACTCATGGGCCGGAATCCAATGATTTTTTTTCTTCCTGTTACTCTATTTGCGTTCTCGATAATCAGAAGGATCTTAAAGGATTGACGAGTCTTACTGCATACTATACTAGTAATATGAATTGGGATATACAGCTATTCTTCTGCAGAGTGGAGATTGTGCAGGCCGCCTGCGTACTGTACTGTGCGGCTGGGTGAGTGGCTGTGTGAGTTGGCAGCCAGTCAGTAGTCCAGTCAGCTGCTGACTGGGTTGTTTTTTATTATATTAATTTTAAATTATTGTATCTTTTAAAATATAAGTCCAAAATAAAAAAAATTACACCATTATTTATCTAAATTCAAGCTCTTCAAAATAAGATTAAACATGAATATGTTTTGAGAAGTATAAAAATTTATGTTAATTACATGTATAAATCCTATATATCAATGAGACTTATGATTCATAACATCATTTTAGTGTATTATTGTAAACACATAACATTATTTTAGTGTATCATAATATCAATTTTAATGAATCATAATACCAAAATTAATGAATCATATCTTCATTTTAGTGTATCATCGCAAACATTAAAGAATAAAAACTTTTTACACAATATAATATTTGGTATGTATGAAAAATACACGATTCACCGTATAAGGTTTAAAATACACCATACAACAAAAATAATACACTACAAAACAATAATGATTTTATCGGTTCCGAAGTTTGTTATATAATTCACTACTTATTAGTTAATGAATCATAATATCAAAATTAATGAATCATATGATCATTTTAGTGTATCATCGTAAACATATAAATAAAAAAAATTCAAATAATAATACAACACAAAACATATTTTGGTATGTATGAAAAATACACACAATAGAAGGTTTAAAATACACCGTACAATAATAATAATAATAATACACTATAAAACAATAATGATTTTATATCGGTTCCGAAGTTTGTAATCAAATTCACTACTTATTACTTAATGAATCATAATATCAATTTTAATGAATCATTATACAAAATTAATGAATCATTATTATTGTAAAAATATATATTTTTTTTTAAGTTATCAAAACATATCCATGACTGGTCTTGTTTTGAAGAGCTTGAATTTAGGTGAACAATGATATAATTTTTTTTCATTTTAGATTTATATATTAAAAGTTACAACTAATTAAAGTTAATATAGTAAAAAGACAGCCCAGTCAGCAAAACAGTCCAGTCAGCTGCTGACTGGGACTGCCAAATTGAATATCCCACTCCTACTAAGGTACGGGACCGCCGTGGCATCGAATTTGCCATCTTTTGGGGACCGCAGTTCACGGATTAAAAATGGTGGCCACGGCAACTGCCGATTGTACGATGGACAGAGATTTTCTGTCGCTGACTCACCTAGTTTTTATTTTTCTTTTCTTTAATTATTAAACAAGATATTTTTATGCTCACATGTGATTTTTTTTTCCGGCTAATACTAAAGGCATGTGGATTCCACCTTAAAAAAATAAAAATACTTTTATAATGGTGTGGAATCCACACTTATTCTCTCTCCTCGTTACTTAATTAAGCAACGCTCCTCAAAGCATCGCTATTGGTTATAACACTACAATATTAGTAGTAAAAAAAATAAAAACACCTAATTGAATGTATAACGTTAAGAAACTCTACCATTGTAGAGATGAAAGTTTCTTATACAATTAAATAATATATTTTGTTGACATGACACTTAAAAATGAGTTAAGAAACTCTCTACCATTGTGGATGCCCTAACTCTCCCTTGGACAAGTATTAGCATATCTTTTCTTTTTATATTCTATGTGTATATGTCATAGTAAAGTAATTATTTAAAAATCTCAACAATATAATTTCTTTTTGAATGAGTATATAATTATTAAATAACATTTTTTAATCTAATAGTATTTGTTGTTTATTAATTTATATACAATTTTGAAAATACACCAATTCAAATATATAATAGAACTAAACTTAAATTAAAAATTAGCTAAAATAATTAATTATTTATATTTTTCTAAATTAAAAGTGTCTTATGATTTTTTTAAAATAATTAACTTGGATTAAAGTTTCAGTGTTATGTAATCAATAAATGACTTTACATAAGAATATATTTTCCGAAAAAAGTTTCAATAGAAGTTGAACAAAATAAAGTTACATACTTAAAAAATATTGAGCGTAAGAATATCAGCTTAAGTTATATGTTATTGTACATACTTTTGAAAATCAAAAGTTAATGATTACGTCCAACAATTCAATTAATTGTTTTCAAATGTTTATAACTTTCACGTTTATTAATCAATCAACCTCTATAAATTGAAAATAAAGCTAATAAATTAGTCTTATACAAAATAATTCGATATGAGCGGCCCAAGAAAAAGGTATATAACAGTTGATGTCATCTTTTCTACAATAGTGACGTAAAAGATTATAGAAAGTTATGTACATGTATCTAACCATTTAGGGAAACATTTATAAATTATTGTGGATACGTAAAAACAAAGTTTAACGAATACATAAAATTGGCCACAACAACTTAATTTTTTGTTTCCAAATGGTTATAACTCTCAGATTTATCAATCAGTCAAGCTCTAAACTGATAAATGACAAGTAAATATTCTTATACACAATGGTTTGATAAAAAAGACAAAGGGAAAGATATATAACAGTTAATGTCAATTTTTAAAATAGTAATGGAAACATTATTGAAGGTTGTGTAAATGTTTCTAATCATTAGTGGAAACGTTTATAAATTATCGTGCACACGTAAAAAATCAAGGTTAAATGTATACGTAAAATCAACTTCAATAACTCACTTTACCGTTTCCAAACGTTTGTAGCCTTCAGGTTTATCAATCAATCAAGCTCTGTAAACTGATAAATGGTAAAAAAAATATTCGTATGCATAATTATTCGATAAGAACAGGCCAAATGACAATATATATGAAAGTGTGTCATCTATTTAAAAATAGTGTTGGAAATAATCATAGAAGGTTATTGTGTAAATATTTCTAATCATCAGTGGAAACGTTTATAAATTATTGTGGATACGTGAAACTAAAATTAAATGAATACATAAAATCGACTTCAATAACTCAGTATATCGTTTCCAAATGTTTATAACATTTAGATTAATCAATCAATCAAGCTTTAAACTGATAAATGGTAAGTAAATATTCTTATACACAATGATTCAATAAGAATGACAAAGGAATATATATAACAGTCAGTATCATCTTTATAAAGTAGTAATGGAAGCAATTATAGAAGATTATGTTTCTAATCATCAGTGAAAACATTTATGAATACGTAAAATCGACTTCAATAACTCATGTTATCGTTTCCAAACATTTATAGTCTTCAGGGTTATCAATCAGTCAAGTTTTGTAAACTGATAAATGCTTAGAAAATATTCTTATACACAATGATTTGATCAAAACAACTAAGGAAAATAATATATATCAGTTAGTGCCATATTTTCTATAATAGTCATGGAACCGAAAAATATGAGTTAAATAAAAGACCAACACCACACTTGAAGAGTCAAAACATCGAAGGCTTATTTTAGGGTATATAGTGGAGGTTTTAGAGTCAAGCGTCCCTAAACCGTAAACCACAAAGCCTAAAAATCTGCAGAGTCAGTGATGATATTAGAAAGTATAACAAGTTAAAAAAAAGATTTTCTTACACCACACACCTTAAAAACTACCCTAGAAGAGTTAAAACATTGAAGGCTTATTTAGGGTTTGTAATGAAGGGTTAAGGTCGTTAAACCCGAAACCCTGAAAATCTACCGAGATATTAAAATCTTTTAAGGGTATAAAAATGAATTACAAAAAGAGGCCATAGACATTTTTTAATCAAATTTCAAGATGTATAAAATATGTAAAATTATTTAATAGTAATTAATTGGATATATTGTAATGATTGTATCTATTATATTAAATTGTTCTTACTTGTTTTAGTGATATTATTATATTATTGATTCCTAGCTTTGTGTCATATGTGATATTTCGCTACAATATATTTTATTTAATAGTTATGGTTAATTAGTACGGTTAATTAGTACCTAGATTTAGGATAATCTTAATGGTGTGTAGTTTATAGTTTTTTATGGTTTGATTCTCTTCATGTTATTTTACTTAGTTTATATGAGTTATTTTTTAGATCCTTTGGATTAATCATTTATTCTATTATAATTTTAATAAAATTGTAATAGTTCAGGTTTAAGATTAAAAAACTTTAACAATATACTTTTAGAGTTTCTTTCATATTTGAATTTAAGATTATATTATAAAGTTAGTTTATTCTAATTTTTATTCTATATTTTATAATTTAGAATTAATTACAGATTTTATGGTTTTCCACAACTTCGTGTTATTTTAACGGAACGGAGACCCTGGCGCAAGCGCCAGGGTAGAAGGTGGCTGCTTACACGTGTTTGGTTGCTATTGGACAAATAGATAATTGAAGTTACGCTGCGTTTTGTGTAACTGAACGAAGAGAGAAGTTCACGATCAATTTCAATTACCACTATCGCACCAACACTGATCTTCAAACCACAAAAATTCATCACGCCACAAATCGGACCATATTATCATCGATCGACCAAAAATTCATCACATTATCAATCGCAACACATTACCAGCGAAAACACATTATCCAAACGATCGATCACAAAATCAGAGCACATACTAGAGATCCCCGATCATTCTTCACTCTAAATTGTGATTCTGGTAATTCGACGATTCAAAAACCTAGATTATGGCAGTAATGAAGTGAGCAGCAATAGAAAACTGGAAACACTTCAGCTTGTTATGTAATCCTCCTTCAGCAACATCACAAACGATTTCAAACAGAGAATTCATGACCTCTGAAAATCAACTATATCTTATCAGAATTGAATCTGAAGGTATTGATTTTTTCTGATTGAATTTAGAAGATTATATGTTTGATTCACCTTTTGTAAGATTCTTATACATTGTTATGTGTTAGTGAAAAGTAAACCATATGATTAGTTAAATGCATCTACGGTGATATTTAAGTGAATCTCATGTTTACTTTAAATGAATCAGTGGTAATATAAAAGTGAATTTGTTTCTGCAATAAAAATCTGTTCAAGATTATAAAAAAAGATTCATATACATTGTGATGCGTCAGTGTACAAGTGAATCTTATGTATACATCAAGTGAATCATAAGTGAAATAAAAGTGAATTAGTTTCGTTATTGATATGAGATTTGTTTAATTACAGTCCACAAGTATGACAAATTTTAGTTATTGAAAAAATGTCACAAACGTGAATCTCATGTTTACATTGAATGAATCAGTAGTGATAAAAAAGTGAATTAGTTTCTGCTATATAAATCGGTTTCAGAATATAAAAAGATTCATATATTTATATTGTGATACATCAATGTAAAAGTGAATCTTATGTGTATGTCAAGTGAATCAACATTTATATAGAAGTGAATTAGTTTGTTATGACATATACTGCAGGTATTTCTGAACCTTCTACAGTACAAGTTACTCAATTCATTGAAGCAGAAACTTCAGAGTTGATAGGGAGAGTGGTAACAAGTGAAGAAGAAGCATATGATTTTTTGTAAACACTTCAGATTCATTTTGTTAATAAACATAGTATTATACAGAGTACATGAAAAGATACATATTGTTGATACTGAAGATTCACATTATAGAATGAAAGATTCACAATGTTAAATGTCCGGTTATGCAGAATGATTTTTTCCCAAATTTTGTATTAGTTAGTTCAATCTCTGTTGTTTTCTCCATGTCTTGCAATATCTGATTCAATTTAGTTGATCTCTGTTCTTTGTTATGAACAATATCTGATTCATTTTTATGAAACGTCAGATTCATATTTTAAACCTCATGATTCACATTACTTAAACCTCTGATTCACATTAGGTAAACAAACTTTGTTTGCGAGATTCACTTTTTAAAAACCATGTGATTCAGTTTAATAAAACGTTTGAGTCACTTTCTTATTACTTCTGATACTCATTTTTAAACCTCAGATTCACATTAGCTAAACAAACTTTGTTTACGTGATTCACTTTTCTTAAACGTCTGTTACACTTTTAAAACCTTTTGATTCACTTTAGTAAAACGCTTGATTCATTTTCTGATAACTTATGATGCACATGAGTTACCCTCAGATTCACTTTAGTTAAACAAACTTTGTTTACAAGATTCTTTTGTTAACCCTGTGATTCAATTTCTTACAACATATGATTCACTTAGAGACACCTTATGATTCAATTTTTTTAATCTTATGATTCACATTAGTTAACCCTATGATTCACTTTGGTAAAAAAGACTTAGTTTACGTGATTCACTTTTGATAAACCTTTGGTTCACTTTAAATAAACATTTGATTCATTTGTTGACAAGCGCTGATTCATTTTGTAAACCCCTTTGATTCACATTCCTCAACCGGTGATTGACTTTTAAAAAACAGATTTATTTTACATTTGTGTGGGTTGGTTCATTTCTGTTATGTCACCTTTGTTTGTACTTGCAACAGTGAGCAGAATGACTGTGTTTGTTACACACTGAACAATGATAAAATCTGGAAACAGAAGTTCACTTTTAGTCAATAAATGATTCATTTTTCAGAAGCAAATGAATCACTTTTCAAACCCCTAAATATACATATACTTTATTCCAAAATGAAAAAAAAACTGTCATAGCAGACCAACATCAAGTATACACTTTCATAACAGATCCACAAAATATCAAACCAGTAGATTAATACACTAGTAAAAAGTAGCAGTTTAATACACATCTAAAATATCAGCAGAATGACAAATGAATTTGTAAGAAAAAATATAAGCTCCAACAGGATTAGCGCTCTCTTATGTTCAGTCAACCGTGAAGTAGAGCTACAAGTGCTAGCACAGGGACTAAATTTTCATAACAGAATCTAAAATAGCTTTCTTATTTTCATCTCTTGCGTCACTTTCTTAACATGATCAAGCAGATTCTCCTTATTCACAAGCGGAGGGTAAAGATTCGCGCCGCTGCTGCTGCTACTCCCCTCAAAGAAGTCTACTTCAGCGAGAAGTAGTGTGAAAATATAAGATTCAGGGACTAAAGATTCGCGCCGCTGCTGCTGCTACTCCCCTCAACCGCGAACGGAAGGGACTGACGGTGAGAATGTGGAGGACGATCGTGAGCACACAGGTACGAAAAATGGGGAGATTACGAGATGGAGGCTAGAAAACGGGGAGATTGTGAGTAGTTAGTTTCAGAAATAGCAAAGTAGAGAAACGAAGAGGCGTGAGCATAAAAAGAGATCGGAGAGTGATCAGTGTTTCAGTTTTGCAGACGCGGGGGAAAAAAGAAGACGAACAAAATTACTAAATTACCCTGGGGCCATATTAGAACCTGGCGCAAGCGCCAGGTTCGAATTCGCGTATTTTAATGCTTAAAGTTTAACAATTTATAAAGTATATACTCACACAATTTGTCATACATTTATACTCACGCCTAGGGTGTATTAATTATGTTGTTTCTCACAAAAAAAGAAACAAATTTAAAAACTGCTACGACATGTCTATTAGTAAGATTAGAATAATATAAAAGTAGACCAACGGTTGGGATTTAGTCCGCCCCGAAGGGGATTTTCCTTCCGTCACTAAAAATTTGCCATTGGAACTGGTTGCAACTAGAATCACTAGGACCAAATCGGAATCAATTGGGACTGAAACTAGTCGGAAGCGGTCAAGAAGCAGTACCGGCATTTATTGAAGCAATTATGAATGCTCTATTTGAGATCCAGGATCTTCCTGGAAGACTGATCCAGAATCTAGACCTATCAATTTGGGTCAATGGGCCGAGTTGATATCAAACCTAACCCAACCCATTTAAAATATCATCAACCAAACTCAACCCAAAAATGGATGGGTCTGAAAATCATGACCCTAACTCAACCCATTCAAAATCCTTCAACTCTAACCCAACTCACCCGACCCATTTTTAAGCATACAATAATTTAGATGGATTAGAAGTAGAAATAAAAAAAAAATCCAAAAACATCTAGTGTTAACTGGCACACTAATTATGATGGAACAAAAGGAAAAGAAGTAATCTTGCTTGATTGATCCAACTTTAAACGAATTCCATGTTATGCGAAGAATATAAAGTAATCAACTAACTTCCCATGAATAGAATAACTCGGACATTTTTAATAAGTTTTTTATTATCATTCTGAGCCTAGAGCTCTACCTCGGTTGGGGAGGAATCATATCTAGATGCACACATGATTCTAATGCCCTTAATAAAAAAGTTAACAAAAATGAAAAATCTTCATTATGCATTAAGAAAATCACTAAAGACTAATAATCTAAAATTAGAAATAATTTATAAACTCAGAACTCAAAAATACAAACTATTACTAATAGTTTTAAAATGATTACACCCGTTTAAACTGAGTGCTCATGCCTGAGAAAAGTGCAATCACAATCACTATACTTAATTGTTACCAACAGTTGAGGAACTTTTATGCAACACGCTATCCGCATTACTGGCTTCAAAATTTACTAAGAAGTCTATAATCAAGATCCTACTTACAAAAACTATATATCACCTACTTTTGTTCACCCTTCTAGATAATCTAAACATACCTACGTTCTAAAGAACATAGTGGCGGTGAGAATAGGAAAAACAAACCTTGGATAGAGATGAAGAGTGACATAGACATGAACAAGGACGTAGAGAATAAAGATGGATGTGAGTATGAAAGACAAGAGCATTAGGGTTTTCAACAATTACGTTAAGTTCTCATTGGGTCTTAGTTTGATATGTAGCTGGTTGGGCCATCTGCTTAATTAAGAATGTGTGATATTATTAAAGGTTGGATAGTCTAATTGCAGTTGAGCTTAAGGCTAAGACATATTTTGATCTCAAAATAATATATATATATAATATATATATGAATTAATATTTTTATTTTTTATTATTAACTAATATATTTTTGGGTTTCGAGTCGGGTCATGGGTTTAAATCTCTACCCTAACCCAACCCATAAAATTAGCTTATTACCCTAACCAACCCAAAAAAATAAATGGGTCAATAATAAAGACCATAACCCGTAAAAGTATGGGTTGAGTTCGGGTTGAGTTTCGGATAAGGTCAAAATTACCAGGTTTACCGGAATCAGAATCGTCTTAGAATTGGCGGAAACCGAAAACGGTAAAATGGAATTAGTCGGAACCGCCTCAAAACTGGACCCTGAAATACCCCGAATAATTAGTAGTCTAAATTGGTGAAGTTAAAATTAAATCATGTACGAACAATTAAATTTGGTATATACATGTCCGGGAACATGACACGTTACGTATTAATACGGTCACGTACTTATATATGTACGTTTATGAAAATACATATACGTAACGTTACAATTTTACAACATCGTAG
Source organism: Limonium bicolor (assembly GCA_023374045.1). NCBI lineage: Eukaryota > Viridiplantae > Streptophyta > Magnoliopsida > Caryophyllales > Plumbaginaceae > Limonium > Limonium bicolor. The sequence goes on from CM041781.1 coordinate 280,334,174, forward strand.
ATAATAAATAATAACGTCGCATAGTTACATATAACTAAAACGCGACAAAAATAAAAGGGGGTGTATATATATATAGACATGTGCGTATAAATAACTAACAACGTAACAAAAATGAAGTAGTCACGTATAAAATTAATAACGCGACGTATATTATATGGTCTTACATATATAAATAAGCATGTATAACTTATACAAAAAAAAGAGAAACAAATACTAACCTGGTTGAGCTATGCTCGAATTCGGTAACAAATACTAACCTAATTAAACTAGTACTGAGTCTACTCATGTAACTACAAAAAAAAAAACCAAACACGAGCACTACCAACTTCCTGAGGCGCACCCATGGTTACCAGTACATGCTTGCCTTACAAAACGGGTGTTGCAGTCTGCAATGTTTCCCTTCTAGGGTAATGATGCCCACACCCCAAACTCCCACGACTGGCTTTATTGGAACTGCAAACATCCTCACCATGTGTGTGACAGATTTGTCTTAATTCAAATCAGACAACCTGCCCATGCCATTACTGTCGTGAGCTTCAAAAAAAAAAACAGACAAATGCATTTCACCTCAGTTGTATTGCTGTGTCACCAGCTTTAAGTAATCACACCATACTCTCATGCCTGATTCTAATCTTGACATACAAATGACCAAATCAACTAAAATTCCATTACCGTGGTGGTGCCATCTTGAACTCTGTAAAAGTAGTTAAAGAGGAATCTCAGGTGCATCAGAGTTGGAGCTTTCCAAACTCCCACAAAAAAAAAACTCCTCATCGGGACTTTACCCCACCAACAGTCATTCCAATTCTGCATCCAACCTTCCCCTTTCTTGGTCACTCGATTAATAACACATGCAGACCATCTCCTCTCCTCAGTTGCTTTACTCATGCGTGAAGGTGAGCCATTAAACGGGTTCTGTGTAAACTTTTCCTCTGTTGTGTTCCTAACCGAAACCACTGCTCAAGTCCCTCTAATCTTCCTTCTGTTTTCACACAAGTACCTGGCATGCAACATGCGGGCATGATCTCTGGAAAAAAAAAAACCTTGAACAAAAGTTCCCTCCAAACACGCCTGTAGGTAAACGCAAGTAACCAGAAACTCGGGTGAATTATTCCTTCTGTCGTGAGGCTGAAAGTTGGGTGTTGACCTCCTTTGTTATTTCACTTTGCTCAGCATGAATCTCCTTGGAAGGAACCCTTCAAGGAGTGCACCAGTAAAGCTAGGAGACTAGCCAACCCACCTGAATAACAATTACAAGGTAAAGCTTTCAAATAATGTCGGGTTGCTTTCAGTCCCACCCTCTCGTTGGTTTGTCGAAATTTAACCCCTGAGTGATCATCCTAGTTGAGGCCGAGAGTTCAAGGTCTAAGAATTTACATGTGCCAAGAAGCAACCAGGGGAAACAACTGAGATACTCAAGAGGTGAGCCAGCTCTAAAACTAATGACTTTATCTGGAAACGAAACAAAACGTCAAGTCTCAAGTGTTGAGTATTTTGAGTTCAGTAGACTTTGTTTCTGCATAACAAAATTGAGAGGTGTTGTCCACATTGTGGTGAATCTGTTTGAGGATTAGGGTCACGCTAAGACACCTAACTAAGTGGTTACATGACCAGAGAATGAACTCAAACATAAAACTAACAACAGAAAAAGAAATATCAGTTCTGGTTTCTGAGTGGCAGGTTGCAGTTTGGGTAAGAACTTTCAGTAGTTTAAACCATGAAGTTCAAGTATGTTCTTGGAATAAAATCGGGGTGAACCACTTGACTGAGTGAGAAAATAGCCTGGGAAACCACTAACAGATTAAAAGAATAGAGGGAACAATAACAGGAAGTGAACATTAGCACAGATTTCAGTTCTTATCAGTTTGTCTTCAGTTCTGGAGTTTTCTTGTCTCTGTATAAGGATGGTTATGTAGCATTAAAAAATTGTTTGGGATTTGAAACCTTAATGGGACACTTAACTGGGTAGGAACTAGCCTGATAGTGTTGAAAAAAAAAACAGTCGACACAAAGAAGAAGTTAGAAGTTGAAAGGTGCAGGAACGAAGTTTCTGTTACAGCAGTTTTCCCTTCTGCTAAAGAAAACTTCATGGTAGTAATTCTTACTGCCTCGAGCCTTGTCTTGAAGTTAAAACCTGGATTAAAACACGTAACTAAATAGGTGAACAACCTGGGGGAAAAATGTAAAGTCATATTAAAGAATAATAAGAGGAACAGAAGAGAAGAAAAACAGTTTGGTGTTTTCAGTTTTACAGTTCTTCTTTTCTGAAAAACTTAAGGTCTGTAAGATTCTGTTACAGAGAGTTATAAGAGGTTGCGTTGAGTGTTTCAAGAGTTTAAAACCTGGTTAACTCACTTAACTGATTGTGTAAGCATTCTGGAAAGAAATTGTAAGACAACTGTGAACAAAGAAAATAATTCCTGATTTCTGATTTCCAGTCGTCGGGTCTGAGTGAGAACTTTCAGGAGTGTAGTCCTTAGTCGCTTGGGAGTGTTTCAAAGGTTGAAACTAGATTAAGCTATGGAACTAAGTAACTAGACGTTTAGGGGCAACAGTTGACATACTAAGACAGAAGTAGATAAATTAGTTCAGTCATTCAGTTTCAGTTATGTTGCAATTTCAGTATAATGAAGTGCAGTAACCTTATTTTCAATTCTTCAATTTACTTCAGTTTTAAATTGTTTCAGTAGTCATAGCAGATTGCCTTGGGTCTATTGGTGAGGACAGAGTTAAGATTAAACACTAAACTGAGAAAAACCCAAAATCGTGAACCTAGCTAATACACTTAGTCAGATTCAGTTCCAGAATTTCATGTGAGCATTGTCTCCGTATAACTTTAATTCAGGTGGAACAAGAGTATTGTAATGGCTTTCTAATAAACTTAAGACCTAGCTAATACACTTAGTTAGGTTTATAAGCACTTGGGAAGGATAGGAAATCAATTTAATGAAGTACAATGAGAAACTGAACTGGAATATGCTGGAGTTGGTGTTTCAGTTTTCTGCAGCTTCTGATCTCTGTATACGAAACATTCAGAGATGTTAACAACCTTGTTTTGAGTTATGTTTAAGTTCAAAGCCTTCCCAATAAAACTATCTGGTTGAGTAAAAATTTTGAGAGGATTTGAAAACTGATTAATGAGCTAAAAGCAAGATGAAGAGGCGATGTACAGATTTTTGATCTTCAGTTTTCAGAAGCTTGTTGTTTCTGTACAACTGTAATACAGCTGGTATAAGAGTGTTGAAATGGTCTGAAAATGTTATAACCTTGCTAGCATAACTACCTAAGAGCGTAAACACTTTGGGAGAAATTAGAAATCAATTTAATGCATTAAAATAGAAGTTAAAATCGAAGTATGCATAAATTAATGTTTCAGTTTCTGAAACTTGTGTCTCTGTGTGGTCAATATCCAGAAGTGTTAAAAGGGTGGAATTGGTCTAATAATAAACCCAACACAGTACTAATGCATCTAACTAGTTGGTGAAACATTTTGGAAAAAAAAAAATTAAACCTCTTTTGATACCCTAAATGTGGGGTTAGTGAAGGTTAGACACCGAAAGTGTGTTTTAGTTTCTTTTTCCAAACCTTGGGGCTTCTGTATAGATGAGCTTTAGGAGTGTTTTAAAGAATTTATTTTGGTGATAACGGATGAAACACATTGCCAACTTATTGATATAAGGAAGAAATACATCTTTAGGGAATGAAGTCTACCTGAGATAAGCTGGATACATGTTAGTGCTTAGAATACCTAAATATGTTAGCTAGAGGATGGATTTAGTTAATGCGTGAACTGACTATGTAAATGTCCTAGGAGAGAGATAAAGCCTAAGATTATTACTTGGAAAATTTCTAAGGGCTCATATATGATGAATAATCAAAAGTTCACCTAGGGATTAACACCCGGTGTAAATGAGATAAACTAGAAAAGTGTCGTCACATGAAATCATGAACTGACACGTTATTTCTTTATTAACGTTAGGACCGTAATGAACGTCAACCGGGACCCCGTGTGTGTGAGACAACTCTGGCTTCTGAACCAGGTATGGACATGTGTGGTTCGTATGTTGCCGTGTTACACGACTTGTTTGCTGTGTGCTCTGTGTGAAAAGACCATAAGATTAAAGCATGAAATTGGATTGCTTGCTTAGCGTGTTATATGGTTCTATATCATTGTGGTATATTATTTGCGCGCACACAGTAGTTTAGTCCCTTCGCGTTTATGGAATTTGAGATGAAACACTAGAAACTATGAAAACAAAGAAAATTCTATAAAGGGGGAACTCCTCTCTAACCATGGAGGACGTACCACGACACCCACTATGGTGTCTATTCATGAATTATAATGAAGAGCAAATCTCAATTGGTGGAACATGAGGATAACCCGGGAAGACAACATCTCGGGCCGCGCGGTATGGAATACTCGGGAGTTGGTATCTGCATCAGATCCTTAGCCCTTCTATGTGGAGCACATCCTGGAGTCTAGAGGCGACTCCGCTTTCTCGGCGCATGACGTCGGGAATGGGGGAGTGACAAATTGGTGGAGCTTATCCTGGAGTCTAGAGGCGACTCCGCTTTCTCGGCGCATGACGTCGGGAATGGGGGACTAGCTATGGAGGAGACGTCCTCCAACGTGCGGTAACAAAAGAACTCACAAATAATCCTTAAAGAAACAAGGAAATATTGGCACCTACATGATATGGTCACGGGTTCTAACTATATCCCCAGACCTGGTGCAAGGAAGGAGAAAGTAAATACACATTATGAGAACAAGAGAAAAGAAATAAAATCACACAACGCTCAAATGATCCCATAGAGAGGATCAGGAGAATAACGTACCTATGCACACGTTTTATTATGTACATGATGGTTGTTGCGATACTAGCAGCTTGTTGTGCTTGGTTGCGTGTTTGATGTTTCTATGACACCAGCATGTTATGCTTGGTTGCTTGTTGCCTATGCTGTGCTACCTTTGAGTGTGTATGAAACCATGATGTATTGTGGCCTACTTTACTGCTTTACTATAGCATGTAAAATGACCTAATAATATTCAACCAAGTAGTCGTGTGGCCTGGTAACATACGGGCTACACACGTTCATACTCAGCGTAGTTTGCTGAGTCCTTTACACCCAATTTTTTTCAGGTATTGTGCCGGACGATAACGGAGCGTAGGCGGGATGGCTACCATGGGGGTAGTCCATCAGGGCATAACTTTAAATTGTGTAGTATGTTTAGTGTATGGGTTGTTACCAAACCCGAGATGTAATTCTCAGATTATGATTTGGTATCTTTATTGTAGACACTCGGTATTTAGGAATTGTACTTTATGTTGTATATGAGTTTTGATAGAAGGCTGTTCCCAATCATGCAGACTATAACTTGGTGTTGGTAGTATGGTTGTGTCAACCACGTGGGTGGTTGGCGTCTGTGACACCCGGATGGAGTTTATACCGCTACGTAGTTAACCGTGATATTGTTAAGGCGCGACGTTTGTATTACTGGATGTTTTGTTCGGGGGTGTTACAGAAAGTGGTATCAGAGCGTAGTTACGCTCTAATGACTGGAACAGAGAAATACCGAGTATTGGAAAACCTGGAATTAGGAATTCTGACAGTGAGTCAAGGGTTGGGGTAGTACGTGAGGCGTGTTAGTTAGGGCTCTTCCCCATGATACTGGATGCCTAACAAACACCTACACCCAACCTTCACATCCTTAATTATCTCTTAAATTCAGAGAAAGAACGCCAGAGAGGTAGAAAGCCTCCTCTTACTCAGGGAAACCCGATCTGGCATCTACTTAATGCTATCCTATCAACCCGAGAAGAAAAGACTATGCTATACAATAGACGTTGTCAAAAGGATAATACCCGTAGATGGACCAATTTTAGCGACAACTTGGGTCGACATGCTTAGCAGTCGATAGGACCCTACCTCACAAGCAAAGAGGACCAAAATGCCCAAAAATTCATAAAATAAATAATGCTCAAACAAGCAATTAATTAAGCTAAGGATGGTATTGAGATAAATACTGCAATTCGAACACTTGAGAGGGTAATTTAAGAAAACCTCTCGTAAAACAATGAAATAAGAGAATGTAATTCGAGACGAAATTACACCATAAAATTTGTACCACCTACAATGCTTAACGAAGCATGCCACAATTTTACACACTAAGGTATAATATTACGGAATTCAATAAATTCCCTGCTCCCTCTTACGTTCTCTTCATTCTCTGCGTTATCTGAGAAACATAATACCACCTCTTTTTTCTCCTTTTATTCAATTATTTCCCTAAGTCTTTCAATCTCAGACTGCTGAAACTGGTGACCACAACTGGTCATTCCCTCCTGCTTCTATCACCAGCGAAAGAGGAACATACATACCAATGTCCCCTTCATCCTCTTCTCGTTTGAGTTGTTTTATCCCTTTGGAACCCAGCAATTGTCCCACTAAGGACAAAATGTTGCTTGTCATTCATCTGTTGTATGATAATATGCCATCACACCATATAAATGAGCAACAAGTTTCACCATATAAATGTGCAAATCAAAGTCTAGAAGTATGTACAATAGCTAAACAGTTATCCTCAAACATTATTACAATCTCCTGAAATAAAAAAAAAAACGCTAGTACAAGGATCATAAACAGACCCCTCAAATATTTAACGAGTATCAGGATCACGAAGATCAAATAAGGGAAGAATTGTGCAACAAAAAGTTAAGTTTCAATCATGGATGAACACATTCCAAAAGAGGAATTGTTAGAATACCAGCAAGCAATGTCGCTGATGGCTGAAAAATCCGGTTACAATAAATAAACCCTTTACACCATCTGTTATATTTCACTATGATTATGAAGGAAATGGTACGAAGCCTCACTAATTAATACAATAAAAACTTTTGAGCCAATGGAGGGTATGCTCCTAAAATATACATACCAAAGAGCACCTAATGCCATATTCAGATGAGGGTTAAATGAGTGTTCAAGACATGCATAAAACTTGTCCCGACAAACTTATATGTAATAGACTTACAATTCATCTCCTTTATAAGGCTAACAATGGTCCAATGCAAGATCTCTCAATGAGTTATTAGTCTAAGCTTTACTATAACCTCAGTTAAGATTGTCGCAATGGTCCTGAATAATAACCCTACCCAACTGCAAAAAAAAAAACAACAACCATGACAAAAAGGAAGTCAAATGCGGAAGCACCATGCTTAGATAACAGTTAGAAAATGCCTAAACTCCTTAAATCCATACCCAAGGTTTAGCGGAGATACCTCCAAACACAGACTTGGGGCAAACTTATCAAGCAGACTTCCCAAATATAAGATATTTATTTCACTATTACGATATAGTCCTTCCAAACGTACTACTTCTAGAGGAGTTAAAAGGAGCATCTGGTAAGATTGGTAATTTAGTAAATATAACCTCGACGAAGAGGGTCGATGTTTAAAATCAAGGCGACCTTGGATAAGTAAGGCTAATGGACTTTTAATCAAAAGCAAACTTCACCGAGTAAAACGTAAATAAATAAACACGGGGAACTCTAAACGAGATTTAGCAAACTGATCATACAAGGATATACACACACATCAGAGAAGACTTGATGTCAGTAAAACCCAAGGAGTAAATGAAATTCAATTAAAGGAGGTCACGACTAGTAAGTCAAACACACCCGACCTGAGTAAATGTTATAACTTAACGACCGAAAATAAATATTGGGATCTTAGTGGTGGTAATCCCTGAATACTTACCACTAGTTTGGTGGATACACACAAGAAATAATAATGAAGAGGTAACAGAAGGGTTACATGACCCAGAAAAGTTTAAGAGAGGAATCAGAACAACAAATTAAATTTAACAAGATTATAATGACAAAATATATATATACATATAGAATTGGACCTTATAGATAGTCCAATCAAAGAACTAAAATTGGTAATATGAAGTCGGATTGAAGAGGACCTAAACGGTCAAACAAGATAAAACCAGCCGAAATAACTAGGCACTCCAACGAGGAATAGTCCCAACTCAATCCAATATTTATGAATAATCGGGTATTGGAAGTTGGAAATTGTCAACAAAATCGATTGATGGGCTAAGATAATGTATAAGCGTCCAGGAAATAGTAATAATGTGAAAACATGGAAGTATACAATCGTATATTCCATTGGCGAACACAAAAATTTATGAGACTACAAGTATACGTGAAAGAACATGTATATGTACATACGGTACGAGAATTTTATATATACAGTTTATAAAAAGAACTTGAAAAATCAGGAGGATATAAATATATGTAATAGGGTATCATAAACCTATGGGAACAATCATATGTGGATAAATATAAATCAAGAGGATTATAACACATGAGTATAAATATAGACATGGATGAACAAATATATATATGTACACACCTAGAGGTCTGTACAGTTAGAGGAATTGAACGATTAATCTAAAGGCTTAGATGGTGACACTAGTCAATAAATTGATTGCCAGAGGACTAGAAACGAATGGGATAAGAATTCAAATGTGAATAATTGTTTGATCGTGTAAATCGGACGTGCAAAGTTGAACTTGACCCTGGCCAGGTCAAGTGACACGGAGCACAAATTGGGGTGAAGGGGTAGTCCAACACTTACGCTGATCACGTCGATGTTGGATGATTCCTGAAGCCTCCTACAAGTGGACACACGAACTACAAATAAATGGGAAATCTTACAAGTCAAGATTAGAAAGGTGCGAAAGATAGGATATCGGTGTTAGATGACTCGAGCGGGTAGAATACATTGGTACATTATTCAAAAACATCAAGGTTACCATTATGTGAAGACTTAAAATGATGTGATGTAACTATTAGCCTAAAAGTTACCACATAAGAAAATATACTATCGCAATCGATTGCAAAACGTAACCAGTAATAGTCAATTATTTTAGTTCCTACGAACAACGGTGGTGATAAGGGAACTAAATATCCTATGCTACACATAATCATAAACGTTAATACATACCAAACAAGTTGTTGTAACAATGACACGTCAAACACTAAGAACTAAAATCGTTACTACAGAACATAAATGAATTGTAACCAAAAGGTCAGCGAGAAAGAACAATTTAAATGCTTAAAAGTGCACTAAAAACATGAACTTCCGACCTCCAGAGTAAATGGATACACAAGCTACAATCCACCGAGATTATGTATAAATTAAAATACCCCATGTCGGTCAAGAGACCTTTACTCCTATACTATTAAGTCATGCACTACCTTGAAAGGTATAGTGAGGGAAAACTAAACCTGAAAGTAATCAGAGTCGCACAACAGAAGCTGGTGGACCATATTTCACATCTTCAAGTCGAATAACAAGTGACATATCGGCCAATATCTTAGACCCAGAGAGGCAAAATCCGAATCCGTTTTAGATCGGTATGGAAACTGATAAGAATTCTTGAGACATAAACCAAGCCATTAACATGGTCAAGGCTTTAGATGAGATTATACTGCAAGCTACATCGCATAGAAACTTGAATACTCCATGAGAACTAAACAGCTAGAACCAAGGTTCAAGGATGATATAAAAGGTATTACGTGGGCGTAATCCATTTTTAAGGGGGGTAGGCGCGTTGCGTTTTTACCTATTGTTACACGTTTTGTGGTGTTGTTTTGAATGCTATGTGTGTGGATTGGTTTAAACGTATGGTAGTCATAAATGAATGACTTGTTCATCTGGTTGCTATGAGGGCAGTACATAAATATTATTGGTACATTGCAGTATTATTGAGCCACAGATGTGGCGTGGTGCTTATAAGCACAAATGGTGAAATAGACATGATCCCTTAGTTAGAGAGAACGTATTCAGGACTTAATCTTTGCACTGTGTGTGTTCCTACAGCCACGCGCTGGTTGTGTGTATGAGATTGTTATGTGTGTGTATGTACGCTCGATTAGGGATGAATGTGTGTACTGTGGTTTACACCTCAGATTGTAATTTGTACATTGCTAATACCTTAGACTACTATGGAAACTTGTGAGAAGCCATTATTGTGGCATAGTGCTTATGAACACACTCGGGTAGTGAGAATTATGAAATGTGGGACTGGAGCCCTAGGATTAACAAGAATGGAAAACATCAGTTAAGGAAGTAACAACTTCGAGACGAAGTTCCTTTAAGGGGGTAGGCTGAAATACCCCGAATAATTAGTAGTCTAAATTGGTGAAGTTTAAATTAAATCATGTACGAACAATTAAATTTGGTATATACATGTCCGGGAACATGACACGTTACGTATTAATACGGTCACATACTTATATATGTAAGTTTATGAAAATACATATACGTAACGTTACAATTTTACAACGTCGTAGATAATAAATAATAACGTCGCATAGTTACATATAACTAAAACGCGACAAAAATAAAAGGGGGCGTATATATATAGACATGTGCGTATAAATAACTAACAACGTAACAAAAATGAAGTAGTCACGTATAAAATTAAGAACGCGACGTATATTATATGGTCTTACATATATAAATAAGCATGTATAACTTATACAAAAAAAGAGAAAAAAAAAGAGCAAAGATGCTCCCACTGAGGCTCGAACCCCGTATCTCTCGTACCCGTCCTGAACATCTTAACCAGTTGAGCTATGCTCGAATTCGGTAACAAATACTAACCTAATTAAACTAGTACTGGGTCTACTCATGTAACTACAAAAAAAAAACCAAACACGAGCACTACCAACTTCCTGAGGCGCACCCATGGTTACCAGTACATGCTTGCCTTACAAAACGGTGTTGCAGTCTGCAATGTTTCCCCTTCTAGGGTAATGATGCCCACACCCCAAACTCCCACGACTGGCTTTATTGGAACTGCAAACATCCTCACCATGTGTGTGTGACAGATTTGTCTTAATTCAAATCGGACAACCTGCCCATGCCATTACTGTCGTGAGCTTCAAAAAAAAACAGACAGATGCATTTCACCTCAGTTGTATTGCTGTGTCACCAGCTTTAAGTAATCACCACCATACTCTCACGCCTGATTCTAATCTTGACATACAAATGACCAGAATCAACTAAAATTCCATTACCGTGGTGGGGCCATCTTGAACTCTGTAAAAGTAGTTAAAGAGGAATCTCAGGTGCATTAGAGTTGGAGCTTTCCAAACTCCCACAAAAAAAAACTCCTCATCGGGACTTTACCCCACCAACAGTCATTCCAATTCTGCATCCAACCTTCCCCTTTCTTGTGTCAATTGATTAATAACACATGCAGACCATCTCCTCTCCTCAGTTGCTTTACTCATGCGTGAAGGTGAGCCATTAAACGGGTTCTGTGTAAACTTTTCCTCTGCTGTGTTCCTAACCGAAACCACTGCTCAAGTCCCTCTAATCTTCCTTCTGTTTTCACACAAGTACCTGGCATGCAACATGCGGGCATGATCTCTGGAAAAAAAAACCTTGAACAAAAGTTCCCTCCAAACACGCCTGTAGGTAAACGCAAGTAACCAGAAACTCGGGTGAATTATTCCTTCTGTCGTGATGCCTGAAAGTTGGGTGTTGACCTCCTTTGTTATTTCACTTTGCTCATGCATGAATCTCCTTGGAAGGAACCCTTCAAGGAGTGCGCCAGTAAGCTCCAGGAGACTAGCCAACCCACCTGAATAACAATTACAAGGTAAAGCTTTTCAAAATAATGTCGGGTTGCTTTCAGTCCCACCCTCTCGTTGGTTTGTCAAAATCTAACCCCTGAGTGATCATCCTAGTTGAGGCCGAGAGTTCAAGGTCTGAGAATTTACATGTGCCAAGAAGCAACCAGGGGAAACAACTGAGATACTCAAGAGGTGAGCCATCTCTAAAACTAATGACTTTATCTGGAAACGAAACAAAACTGTCAAGTCTCAATTGTTGAGTATTTTGAGTTCAGTAGACTTTGTTTTCTGCATAACAAAATCCAGAGGTGTTGTCCACATTGTGGTGAATCTGTTTGAGGATTAGGGTCACGCTAAGACACCTAACTAAGTGGTTACATGACCAGAGAATGAACTCAAACATAAAACTAACAACAGAAAAAGAAATATCAGTTCTGGTTTCTGAGTGGCAGGTTGCAGTTTTGGGTAAGAACTTTCAGTAGTTTAAACCATGATGTTCAAGTATGTTCTTGGAATAAAATCGGGGTGAACATCTTGACTGAGTGAGAAAATAGCCTGGGAAACCACTAACAGATTAAAAGAACAGAGGGAACAATAACAGGAAGTGAACATTAGCACAGATTTCAGTTCTTATCAGTTTGTCTTCAGTTCTGGAGTTTTCTTGTCTCTGTATAAGGATGGTTCTGTAGCATTAACGAAATTGTTAGGATTTGAAACCTTAATGGGACACTTAACTGGGTAGGAACTAGCCTGATAGTGTTGGAAAAAAAAACAGTCGACACACTAGGAAAGAAGTTAGAAGTTGAAAGGTGCAGGAACGAAGTTTCTGTTACAGCAGTTTTCCCTTCTGCTAAAGAAAACTTCATGGTAGTAATCCTTACTGCTTGGAGCCTTGTCTTGAAGTTAAAACCTGGATTAAAACACGTAACTAAATGGGTGAACAACCTGGGGGAAAAATGTAAAGTCAGATTAAAGAACAATAAGAGGAACAGAAGAGAAGAAAAACAGTTTGGTGTTTTCAGTTTTACAGTTCTTCTTTTCTGAAAAACTTAAGGTCTGTAAGATTCTGTTACAGAGAGTTATAAGAGGTTGCGTTGAGTGTTTCAAGAGTTTAAAACCTGGTTAACTCACTTAACTGATTGTGTAAGCATTCTGGAAAGAAATTGTAAGACAACTGTGAACAAAGAAAACAATTCCTGATTTCTGATTTCCAGTCGTCGGGTCTGAGTGAGAACTTTCAGGAGTGTAGTCCTTAGTAGCTTGGGAGTGTTTCAAAGGTTGAAACTAGATTAAGCTATGGAACTAAGTAACTAGACGTTTAGGGGCAACAGTTGACATACTAAGACAGAAGTAGATAAATTAGTTCAGTCATTCAGTTTCAGTTATGTTGCAATTTCAGTATAATGAAGTGCAGTAACCTTATTTTCAATTCTTCAATTTACTTCAGTTTTAAATTATTTCAGTAGTCATAGCAGATTTCCTTGGGTCTATTGGTGAGGACAGAGTTAAGATTAAACACTAAACTGAGAAAAACCCAAAATCGTGAACCAACTGAAAAATAGAAGAAGATTGGTCAGCTATGTTGCTGTTTTAGTTCTTGGTCTATCACCGATGCTAACCAGGTTGCTGTGGGTTTGTTGTTGGTTTACAAACATTATTGACACCCTCAGCTAGTGGAGCAAATACTGGGGAGAGAATGAAACATTGGTTGGATTGAACAGAAATAGGGATCAAGAGGAAGTATATAGCTTTTTGTTTCAGATTCTGAAAGTTGGGTTTCTGTAAAATGGATTTCCAGAAGAGATAGCAGTATTGTATTGAGTTGCTAATAAATCTGAAACATCTCTAACATACCTTAGTAGGGTTATAAGTGTCTAAGAGAAGATTGGAGGTTAGGATAGTTAACTTCAAGCAAGAAACAAACAAAAGGTACCGAATCTGTTCAATTCTTTTCTGTAAACCCTGCCTCTGTATGAGTGAGTTACAAATGGAGTGTGAGTGTTGTATTGGGTAGGTAATGAACCTAAACACACCTAGTACGTATGAGTAAAACTACAAACACTCTGGGAATGATTTAGAAGCCAGTTAATCTGTAGAAGCTGAGAGGAATAAGAGTGCACAGAGTAATGTTTCAATTTTCTGTCCTGAAACTTGTGTTCAGTATGTACAACTTACAGAAGTAAGAAGAGGGAGGTAGTGGCGTTAGAATGAACTCAAAACATTTCTTAAGGGGTGAACTAAGCGGGTATATCCATTTGAGAGCCTAGGAGTCAATTAACTACCAACTAAAGGAAGAGATGAGGAAGTAACAAGGTAGATTCAGTTTCAGAATTTCATGTGAGCATTGTCTCCGTATAACTTTAATTCAGGTGGAACAAGAGTATTGTAATGGCTTTCTAATTAACTTAAGACCTAGCTAATACACTTAGTTAGGTTTATAAGCACTTGGGAAGGATAGGAAATCGATTTAATGAAGTACAATGAGAAACTGAACTGGAATATGCTGGAGTTGGTGTTTCAGTTTTCTGCAGCTTCTGATCTCTGTATACGGAACATTCAGAGATGTTAACAACCTTGTTTTGAGTTATGTTTAAGTTCAAAGCCTTCCCAATAAAACTATCTGGTTGAGTAAAAATTTTGAGAGGATTTGAAAACTGATTAATGAGCTAAAAGCAAGATGAAGAGGCGATGTACAGATTTTTGATCTTCAGTTTTCAGAAGCTTGTTGTTTCTGTACAACTGTAATACAGCTGGTATAAGAGTGTTGAAATGGTCTGGAAATGTTATAACCTTGCTAGCATAACTACCTAAGAGCGTAAACACTTTGGGAGAAATTAGAAATCAATTTAATGCATTAAAATAGAAGTTAAAATCGAAGTATGCATAAATTAATGTTTCAGTTTCTGAAACTTGTGTCTCTGTGGTCAATATCCAGAAGTGTTAAAAGGGTGGAATTGGTCTAATAATAAACCCAACACAGTACTAATGCATCTAACTTGTTGGTGAAACATTTTGGAAAAAAAAATTAAACCTCTTTTGATACCCTAAATGTGGGGTTAGTGAAGGTTAGACACCGAAAGTGTGTTTTAGTTTCTTTTTCCAAACCTTGGGGCTTCTGTATAGATGAGCTTAGGAGTGTTTAAAGAATTTATTTTGGTGATAACGGATGAAACACATTGCCAACTTATTGATATAAGGAAGAAATACATCTTTAGGGAATGAAGTCCACCTGAGATAAGCTGGTTACATGTTAGTGCTTAGAATACCTAAATACATTAGCTAGAGGATGGATTTAGTTAACGCATGAACTGACTATGTAAATGTCCTAGGAGAGAGATAAAGCCTAAGATTATTACTTGGAAAATTTCTAAGGGCTCATATATGATGAATAATCAAAAGTTCACCTAGGGAATAACACCCGGTGTAAATGAGATAAACTAGAAAAGTGTTGTCACATGAAATCACGAACTGACACGTTATTTCTTTATTAACGTTAGGACCGTAATGAACGTCAACCGGGACCCCGTGTGTGAGACAACTCTGGCTTCTGAACCAGGTATGGACATGTGTGGTTCGTATGTTGCCGTGTTACACGGCTTGTTTGCTGTGTGCTCTGTGTGAAAAAGACCATAAGATTAAAGCATGAAATTGGATTGCTTGCTTAGTGTGTTATATGGTTCTATATCATTGTGGTATATTATTTGCGCGCACATAGTAGTTTAGTCCCTTCGCGTTTATGGAATTTGAGATGAAACACTGGAAACTATGAAACCAAAGAAAATTCTATAAAGGGGGAACTTCTCTCTAACCATGGAGGACGTACCACGACACCCACTATGGTGTCTATTCATGAATTATAATGAAGAGCAAATCTCAATTGGTGGAACATGAGGATAACCCGGGAAGACAACATCTCGGGCCGCGCGGAATGGAATACTCGGGAGTTGGTATCTGCATCAGATCCTTCGCCCTTCTATGTGGAGCACATCCTGGAGTCTAGAGGCGACTCCGCTTTCTCGACGCATGACGTCGGGAATGGGGGAGTGACAAATTGGTGGAGCTTATCCTGGAGTCTAGAGGCGACTCCGCTTTCTCGGCGCATGACGTCGGGAATGGGGGACTAGCAATGGAGGAGACGTCCTCCAACGTGCGGTAACAAAAGAACTCACAAATAATCCTTAAAGAAACAAGGTAAGATTGGCACCTACATGATATGGTCACGGGATCTAACTATATCCCCAGACCTGGTGCAAGGAAGGAGAAAGTAAATACACATTATGAGAACAAGAGAAAAGAAATAAAACCACACAACGCTCGAATGATCCCATAGAGAGGATCCGGAGAATAACGTACCTATGCACACGATTTATTATGTACATGATGGTTATTGCGATACTAGTAGCTTGTTGTGCTTGGTTGCGTGTTTGATGTTTCTATGACACCAGCATGTTATGCTTGGTTGCTTGTTGCCTATGCTGTGCTACCTTTGAGTGTGTATGAAACCATGATGTATTGTGGCCTGCTTTATTGCTTTACTATAGCATGTAAAATGACTTAATAATATTCGACCAAGTAGTCGTGTGGCCCGGCAACATACGGGCTACACACGTTCATACTCAGCGTAGTTTGCTGAGTCCTTTACACCCAATTTTTTTTCAGGTATTGTGCCGGACGATAACGGAGCGTAGGCGGGATGGCTACCATGGGTGTAGTCCATCAGATTATGATTTGGTATCTTTATTGTAGACACTCGGTATTTAGGAATTGTACTTTATGTTGTATATGAGTTTTGATAGAGGGCTGTTCCCAGTCATGCAGACCGTAACTTGGTGTTGGTAGTATGGTTGTGTCAATCACGTGGGTGGTTGGCGTCTGTGACACCCGGATGGAGTTTATACCACTGCGTAGTTAACCGTGATGTTGTTTAGGTGCGACTTTTGTATTACTGGATGTTTTATTCAGGGGTGTTACAACAAATTATAACTACCGTGAATGAGCAACACCTTATTACCTCCCCTGGAGAGTAACAAGCACCGGACAAAAATTAAAACATGTGGTGAAATTGTTGAGTTTTATGTGGTAGCACATAATGGTATCGTAAAGTGGTAACATATTTATATTTTTTTAGATACGTTTAGTTATAAGTGTTGTAACTCTAATTGTGTCACAAGAGGTTTGAGACTAGGAGGACAAATGTTTTATTTATTTATTTATATTGGTTTCCATGTCCATCTGTTTGATTAGATTAGATTAGTTTGTTTAGTAATCTTTTGCTACAACACTATGTATTAAAAAAATTATTAGTTACACTATCATAATAATGATATAAATATTTGTAATAAAAAAGTGACACCAGTTATTCTAGGGGTCGAGCCAATGGGGGATAGCGATGGCAAAAGACACCCTCAACTTTGCTAAATTACGCAAAAATATAGATTTTAATTTTTTAAGCAAATTTTCACAAAAAACCCCCTACTTCTATGTAATTTTATCCATGTCCCTCAACTTTAATTTTTGGCTGCACCCATTGAATCAAAATTTTTGATCCACATCTAGAGGTGATCAAATGGGCGGGTGGGCCGGGTTCGAGCTGGGTCTGTCGGACCTGTTTCTAATATCCAAGCCCGGTTTTTTATTTTTCGGGCCGGGCCAAGCCAAGCCCAGATATTTTCTGGCTCTACCGCTAACTAGCCCGGTTTTTTCATTTTTTTATAAATAATTAATAAAAAATTGAATAAATAATAAAATTCTAAATTAGAGTTTAAATAAATAATAAAATTCTACATAAAATATTTAAAACTTAATAAACTTATAAATAAAAATTAAATTAAATTAAATATATATTATATTATGTATATAGTTTTAAATAAGAGTATACATTTAAATTCGGGCCAGGCCGGGTTTTGTTTCGGGCTCAAAATTTTGCCGGAGCCCGGCTCAGTTTTTAAGTCGGGCCTAGTTTTTTGTCCAAGCCCGCCCGATTTTTTTTTCAAACTCAGTTTTTTAGACTTCTTTTCGGGTCGGGTCACCAGACCAGGCTGAGTTTAATCAGCTCTATCCGCATCTACCTAAGCTAACCATCTCTCAAAGTTTTGGGGTCCTTGTTTATAACAACAATATAACTAATTTAACTTGAAATTTTTTATCTTCATCATTTCAAGGAAACTATATAACAAATACCATGATAAATATAATTCTTAAAATTGAAAGTTAGAAGTGTGGGGAAAAATACAGTGCGAGATGAAGAAAAAAAAGATAATAAAATTGTCCAACATTGACAAAGATGAGACATGATATTTAACAAGAAAAACCCATTATATAAAGGGTAAAAACCTCAGGACCCAAATACCGATCCAAACCTTCCACTATAATAATAATGAGATGACAATAGTGATATTCTTCAAATTAATATTGAAGGCTGTTACTCTCAAAGTTTACGGAATAGTGAAAAAGGGAATAAACAAGAACCATAAAAAGAAGCTATAAACTCTTTCTTTTTCCTCTTGTTTTTCTCTCTTTTCACTCTCATTGCACACTTGTGCAACTCTCTTGTACTTTTCAAGTAAGAATACTTGCACTTGGATGCTTTTAAAGCTTGTCAAGCCTTGGTACATGGCTATTTATAGGCACCCAAAGGGCTGGTTTGGCGCGTTTGCCTTGTGCAAAAGTGCTGCCTTCATATTCTTTCTATGCTGCGTACAAATTGTCAATGAAATAGTAGCTTCAATAGTAAACATTAGGTATTGTATAAGAACATAAGGAATCCACCGGCTGTATTCGTTGGTGGGCTGGTTCATTTTCTTTGTGAGGACCCCACAGAGGAGGCATACCCACAACGAGAAGCTTCCCCTATTTTTTTTTAAGCAAACGATTATATTAATTGTGGAGGGTGATTTTTCGGTATGAGGGGGGTCTATCTAAATGCCTAGAAACTGCCATTCTGTGGAGGGCGAAAACCCATTAATCTGGCAGCCCTCAAATACCTACTAAATCGTCCGTCTTTCCCATAAAGCATAAAGGATAGTGCAAGTTTGCACTACACCTGCTCTCGATGGGCTCCACGCGGACTTATGCCTCTATAAGGCGGAATTGACTAGAGTCGCCACCTAGTTTGACCTATGATAACTAGGAAGGAAGAATCGGGTTCTAAGAACCGTTAATTGACTCTGAGGTTGTCCCCTATGGACAGGACTTATCTGGTCATTTGCAGAGATTCTATGTTAGGTTCGTACTGGGTTACACCCCTCAGAAGTGACAACGACCACGACTTCGGATTGGTGCCCAAGGAAACCTCGGTCTCTAATTGTCGGGATTGTCTTCTTTCAAAACCTTATTAAAGAGATCCACTTAAAAGTCAAGGATAGGATTAGGACAGGAGGAGAGAAAACGAGTGGATGAGACGAGCTTTTCTACCAAGCTAGCGCCAAATGAAAGGATTGATGAATTCAAATGAATATAAAAAGAAGATTTGGGAAGAGTCTGAGGTTGAGTAAATAGGCAAGAGAGTCTGATGGTTTGAAGTTTGTGGGAAATCAAAGAAGGTTTGAGCATTTTGAGAGATATGAGGGCCACCTTAAAGGGGAAAAGGGGTTTTTTGTTTGGAATGGGGTCGCACCCTAGATGGGCTGCCTACGTACTCAACTCCCTGTAGACCTTACGTAGTTCAGTATTTTGGAGATGTTTGAAGTTTCGGATTTGAGGGGGTAGTCTGTGAGACGCTCGGATCCATGAGACATTTGAAACCTTGAGATGTCGAAGTCTGTGGGACGCTCGGATCTGTGGGACACTCAGGCCTATGAGATGCTCTGGTCTGTGAGACATTCGAATCATTGGGATAACAAAGTCCGTGAGACACTCGGGTCTGTGAGACGATACGGAGTTGTTTGGAGGTGAGGTGGTTGAGTGAAAAAAGGCATTTTGTTCGATGTGGGGTCGCACCCTGTATGGGTTGCCTACGTACTCAATTCCTTATCGAGATCAGACCTTACGTAGTTCAGTATTTTCGGGTTTTGGAAGTTTTGAAGGGTTTGAAGTTTTGGGTGTGAGAGATTAGCCTGTGAGACGCTCGGGTCTATGAGACGGTTGGGATGGGATGTCAAGGCCTGTGAGACGCTCGGGTCTGTGAGACGCTTGAATCTTAAAATGGTGGAGAAATTGCGATGTTCGAGTCTGTGAGGCGCTCGGGCCTGTGAGACGTTAGAAGTTAGAGAGGAGTTGGGATTAGGGAGATGATTCGAGTTTGAGGTGATTTGGAGTTTGAATGGTGATTTGAGTATGAAGTGTTTTGGGGTTTTGAAGATTATTTGAGTGTGCGAGGCAATTGGAGTTTGAATAGAGACCTATGGGTTTTTTTAGGTTCGAGGTTCCAAAAGAGTTGAGGTTTTGGGATATTTCGGGATTTGAAATGAGATGATGATGGGTTGAGTTTTTTGGAGGAATGATTGTCAAAATCGTCTCTCTTAAAGTTTAAAACAGAAAAGTCATTTTTGTTGTAAAAGGGCGGATAATCCCGAGGGATTACCCTATGTACCCCCTCGAACACGACACTTAATTAATGGTAAGTGCCGAGGCTCGAAAGATGGGGCAATGAATTTATGTCGAAAAATAGGATTTAGAGAGAAACACCATGAATGAGATGTTCTCGGTCAGACCCTAATAACGTCTCTAACTCCCGGGTTTTAAAACGTTAAAAACCGAAAACCTTGAAATCGAGCGGAAGGGAGTTAGACGATTCTAAAATCCCGGCTGCAACTAGGAAGGCAGTTACATCCCTAGCACCCCGCCTTGTAAAAATCTAGGCTGCAATTAAGGGAGGTTTGTCACCCTAATGCCCCGCCTAAAGAGATCCAGACTGCGACAAGGGATGTTACGACCCCAGTGCCCCGCCTCGGATTTTTATTTGGAGGAGAAACAAGTAATGTCTAACTAGGAAGAAAACGTTCTTTGAAGGTGTTAGACATCCTATGTTCCCCGAAAACAATTTATTTTGGGTTTGAAAACTAAGTTAGGAAACTTATGAAGTTGTTCAGAATTCTCGATGAAGAAACACTGATTTTGAGGAATGTTTTTAGGAGAAAACTTTCTGTATATGTGAGAAGAACTTTCTGCATTTGAGAAGAGTTTTCTGTGATGTGAGAAGAGTTTTTCCTTTAAAATTCCACAAAATGGTTTCTTTTGAAAACTTGATGAAGTTTGAATAAAATGATTGTTTTGAATTAAAGCTAAATAATGAGGAATGTTTTTGGATTTTTGGAGTTTGAACGGGATTTACAATGAGTTTGAATCGAATGCATTAAGTTTGAATTGGATTGGGCCGAATGAATTGGGTTTGGATTGAATTTTGGTTGAGGTTGGAAAACAAGGCGGGTCAAAGTTAGACCGGGTCAAAGTTGGGATAGGTCAAAGTCAAAGGTCAAAGTCGAGGGTCAAAGTCGGGATGGGTCAAAATCAAGGTTCGGATTGGTCAAAGTTGGACTAAGTCAAAGCTGGGTTGGTCAAAGTTAGACCAAGTCAAAGTCTGGGTTGGTCAAAGTTAGACCAAGTCAAAGTTCGGATTGGTCAAAGTCGGACCGAATGGGCCTGATGGGCCGAGTGGGCTTAGTGGGCCGAGTGGGCTTGACGGGCCGAGTGGGCTTGATGGCCTTGTTTGGGCTTTGGCCTCGAAATGGGCTTGGGCCTTGAAATGGGATTCATGAACTGTGGGCTGAAGTGGGTTTTGAATTGGGCCTCAGAGTGGCCTTTCGATTCGGGCTGAAGTGGGATTTGAATTGGGCCTTGGAATTAAATTGGGCCTTGGAATTAAATTAGGCCCGTTCTGGGCTTTATTGGAAATTGGGTTGAAATTTGGACCTTATCTAGAGTTGGGCCGAAAAAAGGGCCTTGCTTGAAGTTGGGCCGCAATTGGGCCTTGTTTGGATTGGCTAAAGTGGCCCCTTTTTTATGTGGGCTTTATTTGTGATTGGGCTGAAAAAATGTTGTTGGGCTGATTTGTGAGATATTAACAAGTGAGAGGAATTGATTTATTGGTTTGATTATTAATTCTTGATTAGGGGTGTGTCGAAGGCAAAGGAGGATTCCACCCACATAAAACGGATGAGAGATCCACTAGGCATGGGGTGGTTTCGCATCCTAAGCCCTCCTAAAATAGCCTTAAGGGCTTGTTTTTTTAAGTTTTTGTTCTTATATACATATAAAGGTGGTTTGGGTGCTTTCTGAAGTTATAGGAGATTATTGCCCCACGAAACGAATGAGAGACCCGTTAGGTGTGGGGCGATAATAGATCCTAAACTTTTCTGTCATTGAAAAAGGTCCTAGAGCGATAACTAAAGCTTAATAATAATAAAAAAAACACAAAGAAATGGATTGAAAATACAATGAAGTTGAATATAAGTCGGGGATATTTACAACGTAGAGATAGATCAAGTGCAATTAACATAGATGAATTACAAATTGAATCCAAGGAGGAAGGTAAACTGGTCTGGCAACTAGCAAACGCACAAATGGCATGTACACCAAGCAAAATACTAAATCATGCAGAGAAGGTTCACAGCTAATATCAAAATAGGGACGAATACCGGAGGTGGAGATAACAGAGTTCCCCTGTAAAAGAGCTAAAACATCAAACACAAACAAGCAGATGGCATAAATTAGTTCGGGATGTCCAGCTACCGATCAAATTGGAACAATGACGAAACAGAATCTGTAAATGACGAAAATTAAGCAGGAAATGTGGTGGTTCAGCATTGGACACACCCAGTGGGGAAAGGTTTCTTCGAATGAGAGAAGTTTCAGTCAAGTCACAACTATTGGTAAGTAAACAGAAGAGAACATCCAACCAGAAGCAACTAAAGCAAAACTGAGAAGCAGAATGGAGAACTCATTCGCATTGATTGTGTACAAAATCGGGTCTCCTCAAAAGCATATATAGGCGTGCCAATCAGTTGTGGAGATATCACAAACCAGGAAAATACCAGACAGGAGGAGAGTGATAGGAATTTTCCTGTCAAGAATCAAAAGAGAAGATGCATACAAAACAACAAACTCATTAATCTCAAATATATATACAAATGAACGAACACAAGGAGGCTGTGAATAGTGTAACAATTTCATTCAAAATGCGAAGTTCGCAGTCCCTGCTCAAGCGTGAACATAATCCACCAAAAGCAACCTTGATTGAATGCAGAAGCTTCAAATCGGAGACAAATGGGTTACAGATGCATATCTTACTGCAGAAAATCATCAGAATCGAACCAGGATGAAGAAGACCAAACTGTATAAGGAAATTACACAACAAATACGAACTAAACATACGATGCTTACCAGCTTTACACAAATGAAACAAAGAACTGATGAATTATGTATGCAATGAGTCTATAGGAGAAGAGTAAAGAAATATTATCAACGACATCTGGTGAGGGTCTCTTCGAACTGGGATGGACATGTCAGATAGACGAACACAACACAGAGAGGATAAGCATCCTCAGCATGAGAAACCGACAGAGAAATAGCTAAATAAGGTCGCTGTTACGGTTGTTTAACCAGAGGAATACTTCAAACCCATCATGTATTGAGTATAAACAAGTAGCAGGATCCACCGTAAGGATAGTCACAAATTTGGGCTATATAAAAAAAACTCGGTTTCCATTATATGTACAGAGACGGTCAATTCACAGATATTTGCAACCTGAGAAGCCAGGTGTAGCAGTATTTAAGCAAGTAGAAGGTACTGAAACTTGTATTGGGGTTGGGAATTGCTTACGGGAATCTCGTGAACCCGTGATGGGTCAAGTACCCCCGTATCATACCAACAATCAAACGCAAGACAATACACGAGTGCAGAAAGACGGAGAGCAGAAATGCAAAGCACAACAGAATTTAAAACCAAATGCAATCGATGCTTTTACAAAGCTCAGAATCTGTAATAGATTTATCCTTCTCGCAAATATTATATGTATAGACATTGGTGAAATGTGAAAAAAGTGCAAGCACGATGGGGAAAGGAGAACGACAGAAAAGGAAGGAAAAAAAATGAAGCAATCAAACACTATCATCAGATACCAGTCTCACGATGCTAAGAATTCTTGTTTGGTGTCGTTTCAGATTTACTCAGTGAGCAGCAAAACTAAAAGAAAAGAACGATTCAAAGAGAGAAAGAAATGGGGAAGAGAAGTATGACCCTGGCGTCGGACAGTCTCCGACGAAGTCACACGCTAATCCTCACCCTTCATTTGGTTCATCGGCTAGAAGAATTTTCAGAAACGAGAGCGAAAGAATCCCACAAAGAGATTTGGAAAACAAGTTTTAAAACACAGGGAGACAGGACGACAGAGAACGTATCGCCTTACTCTGCTGCTGGACAAGGAGAAAAGTCAAGAAGCTCGAGCAAGAAATCCCGTGGACAATGGTTAGCATTCGAAAGTCGGGACACAGTTTCAGAGTTCCTTCTTTGTTTGAAGAGTTTTCTGAATCGGATTTCTGGCTCTGCGGGAATCAAAATTTCTAGTCCAAGGTTTTTTTTTAAAAAAAAAATTCACGATGTTATATGTGGAAGATGACAATGAGGAGAATGAAAACATCGATCAAATGGATTATGTCGGTTAGTGTTTTCTGGTTTGAGCGAGAATTGGTGGAGAGAGTGAAGTGAGGGAATTGGGTTGTTCTTTTGCATGAGGGAAATTTAGAGACTGGAGAACACCGTGAGAATAAAATGAAGGAGAAGAAAATCTGGGTTTGTTTGTTTGAACGAATGAAAGAGTCGACTGCTATTGTTTTCTGAGATCGATCGACGAGGAAGGTGGTGGCGGTAATGGCCACTGAAGTCTGTATAGGTTTTTGACTGTTGTTGTTTTATAGAGAAGCATTAGGGTTTAGAAGGTGGGTTGGGTTTTAATGTGGGCTTTTTGAAGCTAAGGGCTGAAAATAGAGTGGGTTCAAGGAATTGGACTAGGCCAGGTTTCAACCAAGTGTGGATTGAGTTTGACAGATGAAAATGAGTGTGTATAAATAGAAATAAAAATAAGAATACTAATGCTAATAGTAGAATAAAATAAAATATAAGAAAAAGTGAATAGATGAATAAAAATAAAATAGTAAAATAAGTGAATAAACAAAAGGGGACGACCTTGAAACTGGACTGTCGATGGAAATTCATTTTCGAAGAATTGTGTTTTTTTCTGAAATGTTTTGAAAAAGATTATAAAATGATGGTTTCGTCTTAGCACGCACGTTAATATGTTTTAAAAAAAGAAAGGCGACGACCCCTCTTATTATTTCGGAATTTGCTTTATGGGGTGAGAATTTTTGGTGTCTACATTAATATTAAGAGCACAACGTGAGTACATAGGAAGGGAAGTCGGTGGACTTCCAGCAACTCGCCGGGAGTTGATGCTTACTAGCATAAGATGCTAGGTTGTGGGCATTAAAATTATATAGTCTATTAACGTGAAAGCATAGGAAGTCTACAAGTGGTGCTAAATTTGCCATGGCCTCATTGAGCAAATGCTGAGTGCAGTCTGGGAGGCTCGAGGGCCCAAAGGCTGTCAGGTGGTCAACAACACTTTTACAGTCTGTCAAGAGGCGAACGTGGGTAAAATGAAGACGCTTAGCAAGATCAATACCTAGAAGCAGGGCCGCTGCCTCCATATGTGAAGGATCTTGCGTTGTATGACCACCCATAATTGCGGCACCAATAATAGAACCATGCTGCAGTGCCACTGCTGCTAAGCCATAACGACCAAACCGATCAAGGCCTGCATCCACTGATATTTCCACCCAGGAAGGATGGGAGCTTCTTGCATCCACCAAAGTGGGCAAGTGAGATAACCTGGTCGCAGTTGAGCTTAGACGGAAAAAACTGTCTGCCTGAAACCATCCTGCTTCAAAAGTGGTCACACGCCCATGCGAAAACTGACAGCGGGCATACCATAGACGCCAAAGAAGCGACGTGAGCAAGGACAGGCTGGTCCGAGACATGGTAGCGCATGAGTGAGTGTACCAGTCGATGAAAACCGCATCGGGCCCACCGGGCGGAGTGAAAGGCATGCGTAGACGGTCCCAATAGGGGGTGGCAGATGGGCAGGTAAAGAAAGCATGGAGGAGGGTCTCATCGCCACCACAAAGTGCACAAGCTGCCAAATCAGGACGATGCAACCGATTAGCCAACACACCCCGGCAAGGCACTGCTCTATGCAACAGCTTCCAGCCAAACAAACGGATGCGCGGAGGCAAGTCCAGTGCCCAAAGACGCTTAGTGGCGAGACCCTGGGTAGAAGGACTCGATGAAGATGTAGAGGGACGAGCCTGACGAGAAAGCGCAACATCACAGTGATAAGCACTCTTAACCGAGTAAAGACCCGAACTGGTGAGGCCCCAGAACCACGAGTCAGGGGAGAGCACATCAGCAGGCAATTGGACATTACAAATATGCTGAATATCCTCTGGGTGGAAAATGGTCCGAAGTAGAGGAACATTCCAGGCAGAAGGAGAAAGCATCAAAGTAGACACAGAAGCCTGGTGATGACATGGTGGAATGGACCAAAGAAAAGGCATGCCTCCCTCCTTGGAAGGAAGCCATCGATCACTTATGGCAGTAGAAAGACCATTACCAATTCGGCGCCTGGCCTCAACCTGTATCAAATCCCGAACACCAAGGAGAGCGCGCCAGACGGGGCTTGCGGTAGATGAAGGCTGAAGAAGCTGAAGGGGGCCGTTGCCCAGATAACGGGCCGTGTAAAACTGAGACAATAACGACTCACGGTTGGTTAAGATGCGCCATAGTTGCTTGGCAAGAAGCGCACGATTAAAACTGCGCAAATCACAAAGACCCAAACCACCAGAGGAAAGAGGAAGACAAAGAGCTTCCCACTTCGTCCAGTGGATACCTTTCGTAGTTTGTGAACCACTCCACCAGAAGCGAGAAATCATACGCCTAATGGATTTGAGGACCGACTGAGGTAAAGCAATAACAGACATCACATACGTCGGAATGGCTTGCAAGATTGACTTGATAAGATTGAGACGCGCTGCTTGAGATGTATTAGAAGACCAACCCTGAATACGGCGTGCAACCCTGTCCTTAATATAAGCAAATATTGCCTTGCGATTGCGCCCCACCTGTACCGGGAAACCCAGATACATTCCCAAATCCTGAACCGGACGACCACTGAGCACTCCCGCAACTCCCTGGCGAATATCAGGGCGGAGAAGGGAGGAAAACATAATAGCCGACTTATTAACATTAATACTTTGGCCGGAGGCCTGCTTAAAATCATCAAGGATGTGAGCCAATGCTTGAGCATTCGGGGTCGTAGCCTTCCCAAATAAGATACAGTCATCCGCGAACAGAAGGCTAGTAATTGGCGAGGGGAGACCAGGAAAGGAAAAGCCTTGAAATTGGTTCACCTGAGCAGAAAGAGTAATGGCAGACGTCAAAACCTCCATGCAGCAAATGAAAAGTAGAGGCGATAAAGGGTCACCCTGGCGTAGGCCACGCTCTGGTCGGAATGTATCACCCGGGTAACCATTAATAAGCACAGACATGGTGGCTGTTGTAGATAATAGCTGGTACAAATTTGAAGTATTTGTTTATGGTGCGGAAGATAATAGCTGGTACAAATTTGATATGTTAATTTATCGTTTTATGTTGTTAGTTAGTTTTTTTTTATGTCATACATATTAGCTACCTACATTAACGTATTTTTCATTATTCTCACTTTTTTTACTCTCTCTTCAAAAAAGTGAGAATAATGAAGCTTCCCATAAATTATCATTCAATTGAAGTATTTGTTTGTGGTGCGGAAGATAATAGCTGGTACAAATTTGATATGTTAATTTATCGTTTTATGTTGTTAGTTAGTTTTTTTTTATGTCATACATATTAGCTACCTACATTAACGTATTTTTCATTATTCTCACTTTTTTTACTCTCTCTTCAAAAAAGTTATAAGCTAAATGATTAAATTAGGGTCCATATGTAGTTGAGCTCTTCACACACCCTACAAGCCATCCCTGCTTATGGAATAAATATCCTAAGACTTAAACTAAATCCTAAACAAATTGTAATTAAAAACATGTGCTCGAGGTAGAGGAGAGACAAGGTGAAAGCGTCAACGCCATAGGTGCAGTCCGGTGAAGTGATGTTTGTCAGGATGCAAAGCCAAGACATGGTGAGGATTTCCAAGGCGTGCGAGGTCGAGGCTAAAATACAAGTCCAAGCCCACTAAGGCCCAAAGCTCTATTTGTCTATAATAGCCCATTAGGTTATATTTTACCAGATGGCGGGAGAGTGTTTAAATCCCTCACATTACTGCACGCCACTCATGGAATTAACCACCGTCTCACATGCCTCACTCCCACCAGCAAAATAAGTATGTAGAAACTCGTATCAGACATGTTGTTGATAAATCCCTTTGTCTTCTCTCTCAAGCTAAAATGCCTCTCTGATATTGGTCTTATGCTGCTAAGACTGCATGCTACCTTGTAAATCGTCTACCCTCAAAATCTCTCAACTATGCTACTCCCTATGCCAAGCCCCATAAAACACAACCCTCTCTATCTCATCTTAGAGTGTGTCGGTGTAGTTGTAGTCCAACCTCAGACCACACAACACATCTAAATTTTCCTCCAGATCTATAGAATGTGTCTTCCTTGGTTACTCTTTAACCTCTACATGATATTTATACGACGATTTTGAACATGACAGAATGTACACCTCTAGAGATGTCTTCTTTTTTTAAGACCTTCTTTCCTCTCTCTTTCCCTTCATCACATCAAGACACCCTAACGTCACCTCTCATTCAGCCCACCATAGTTCTTATACCCACTGATCATCCCCCAACCCACACTTACTCAGAACCCTTCTTTGAGCTCCCTTCTATGTCATTACCAACACCAAAACACCTTACTTTTCCTATACCCATCACTGTAACCATGGAATCCCAACTTGTTTCACCAGCACCACCACAACCATCCACTATCTAACCTACACATCCCATGATCACTCGTGCTAATACAAATCCCCTTAAGCCTAAAGTGTACATATATGGTACTACACCCTGGTTGCATAATACTATTCACTCTGATATTTCAAAACAACCTAACTTTACTATGGCTATGAAATTTCCAGAATGAAGGATGGAAAGTCAAAAAGGAATTTGATGATTTACAACAAAATAATACATGAGATCTAGTGCCTCATGAAAATCACATGACTATGCTTGGTTCAAAGTGGATTTTTAAAACAAAAAAGCATGCTGATGAAACTATAGAACGCAGGAAAGCCAGACTTATAGCAAAATGTTACAACCAAGCTCATGACATTAATTATTCAGATACATACTGAAATACCCCAAAATTTAAAATAGTGATTAATTAGGCT
This sequence comes from Limonium bicolor, assembly GCA_023374045.1. Lineage (NCBI taxonomy): Eukaryota > Viridiplantae > Streptophyta > Magnoliopsida > Caryophyllales > Plumbaginaceae > Limonium > Limonium bicolor. Next base: position 280,363,201 of record CM041781.1, read on the forward strand.
AATTAAGATTTTAGAAGCTTAATTACACCTAAATAATCATGAGGGAACAAATCCCGAAGAAAACGGATCCTTAAAACGGATTAAAAACGCAAACGAACCTTAAAGCGCGTTTTTCGAGGAAACCGGGAAAACACGACTTTAAGCGGGTTAAATAGACCCGTAATAATTTTGGTCAACCAAATAGTCATTAGTACATTATAATGAAGGTCTAGGACCAATAAAATTAATTAAACGAGAAAATTCCAGAAAACAGGCCCCGGGAGTGAATAGTGCAAAAAAAATAAAAGTTGTGGGGTAAAAGCATAAATAAGCTAATTTAGTGTGTCCACTTTGCAAATAAAAAATTAAAACACCCTTGGGTGTGTGTGTGGAACCGTCCAGCAAGCCCACCTCTCTCTCTTTTATTTCTCCTAATTAGCTAAAGGACAAGGAAAGGAAAGAAATAAGTACAAAAGTGAAAAGTAGAATCTCTCTCTCCTAAACCCCCACTCCCTCATGTTTATTTCCCTCCTTACTGGCTTCTTCTTCCTCCTTGGCTCTGCGATGGCGATTCACATTTCCCTCTCCAGCTCCTCTCTTCTTCTCCATTTTTGAGTGCCCAAATCAACTCCAAACTAAAAAAAAATTACACCACTGCACTCCTCTCTTCTTGAGCTTTCTTTTCCACCCTTTAAAAATTGAAAAGCTCACAACTCATCACCATGGCTGCAGCACATTTTGGAGCTTGAAGACCTCCATTGCAACCCCCCTTCATCTCCTCTTGGTTCTAAGGTAAAAATAGTCTTCAAAGTCCAATTTTTTCTACCTTTTAGAGGCAAAACGAAAATCTGAAATGAGCCTTGTTATTCTCCCTCTTCTAGCCGGTTTTGGTGTCTCATTGTGGAGCTGGAAACCTCCTCTCTTTGCCATTCAAAGTCTCTCTCTAAGAGCTTAAGGTAACACCCTCTTGTAAACCCTAAATTGTTCTAAGTGTAAGTTTAGTTAAGGAATGATTTTTTATAAGTTGTATGGTGTGGGGTGATTGGCTGTAGCTTGCGGTTTTGATGGGGAAAGAATAAGAGTAAGAATTCAAGAAACAAGGAAGAAGGAAGAAGGAAGAAGGAGAGAGAAGGAAGAGAAAGAAAAGCTAAAAAACACAAGGTAAAGACACATACCTTGAGCTAGTTTTGATTATGTGTTTGTAACAGTTTTTTATGTTTAAAAATAAGGAATTGGAATGGTTTGAATAATGGGTTATGTTGTAGTATAATGAGGAAGAGTTTTAGGCTGTTTTAGAATGGTTTGGATGATGTTTTAGAACTTGGAAACCAAAGAAAAACAATGGGTGTGGTGCAAGAAAAATACATGTGAATTTAGTTAACTTGTGTGTTGTTAGGATCCCTTGATGGATTTGGTTAGTTTTGATGAATAGAACTGAAAAATCATGTTGTGGGAATGTCTAGAAATGTAGGGAAACTATGGCGAATTTTTTGTAGCAAAGTAGAGAACTTAGTTGTTTAAATTGAGCAAAAACAGTTTTTGAAGACTAGTTGTGTTTTAGGACTTAACTTGAGTAGTTAATGACTTAGGAAATTGAGTAAGGATGAGTGTATAGGTGGGTAGGTTGTGGATCAGAAATAATGCAAAGATGTAAGGATAGGATGACAGTAGGAGTGAAACTAGGAGTTAAGAAACAACAAGAAACAAAAACTGCACTTGGTGCCTTAGGAAATTTAAGTGAAACTGTGTAACTTAGCTAGATTTAATTAGGTGACTTAACAAATGATTTAGGTTGGTTTAGGGTGTTTAAATGATGCTAAAACATGTTTAGGTACTTAGGAAAAGATTAGGGAAGAAATGGGTGAAAGATTAAGCTCAAAACAAAAACTGAAGTTTAAAATCTGTCAAAACCGTTGCAGGGTCCGGGACTTAGGTCCAGGACCAAGTCCCGGACCACCCCCTAAAAAAGGCCGAGACTTCCTTAATGCATTGGTCCGGGACTTAGCTTAGGGCGAAAGAGCCGGACCACCCATTGTTTTATGGCCGAGACTTGCAAGCTACTCTGGTCCGGGACTTGGTCCCATGACAAGGACCCGGACCACCCCCTTGTTCTTGCCCGAGAGTTTTAACTACAGCTGGTCCAGGACTTAGGTCCCTGCTAAGGTCCCGGACCATATACCAAAATCAAGCTGAGAGTTGGAATTCCACCTGGTCCGAGACTATAGTCCCTTACCAAGTCCCGGACCAACCTAAAAGTGACTTTAAACTTATAAAACTTGTATTATAAGATGGGGATTTGTTTGGTAATGGATTTATAAGATGATTAGGACTTAATTAATGATGTTTAAAGGTGATTAAGGGCTTGAACAAGTTTAAGAAGGGGTGTAAGTTAAATAACTTAAGTGTGTAAGTTAAAGTACCTTGACCTAGGTAATATAAGTCGGTAACCGCAAAGATGAAGCAAACTAGGTTAATGATAGATCATTAACCGTACGACTTCGTGATATGTTATAGGACCCGAATAGTCAAACCGAAGGGAAACGAAGGTCCGAGATCGACGGTGCACGGTATGATTTCTTCATGCCCTGTATCCTAACGGGGTTACCCTGGCTTGTTTGTTGTGTGTTTATTTGCTACCACCTAAATAAGATAAAAGCATGAAATCGGTTTACCGCACCTTCATATACATATTGTAATTGCTATACCTTGGTTGGTGAGTGATTGAGCTTGAAGCTGTGATGGCTTGTTGAGGTGATTGGTTGATTGTTATGAAAGCTTGATTGTTTGTTGTGGCTTCTCACTAACTCCCTAACCATTTAACCCTCTAACTTTGAGAATTTGAATTGGGAGTATTTGAGGAGTCCGATATAGTTTCGGCCACGCGTGAGGATGAGGTAACAAGAGAGATTGTTAACCGATTCCTGGCTATAATCTTTTCCATGGTCCAAACCCCTTAAATGGGTAGCAACCTGGTTAAGTGGGCCACCCTTGAAGCCCGGTGGTGGGATAGCCTTATCCCTGCCCGGAGGCCATACCGGCTTAACTTGAGATTTGATAAGAGAAGGATAAGGTGATTTGGAAAGACTCGGTTTGTTTGAGTTGTCGAACTTGAGTATTGAGATAATGACATCCGATTAACCCGGATGGTAATTGGGCTAACCCATGGTGAGCTTGTTTGAGATTGGACATGGTTGTTAACGGTAGGTTGTGCTTTGTTTGACATGCCTTGTTTGTATGATGCTATGCATATTTGTGCTTTCAACTATTTAGCATGTTGTAATTATAAAATGAACCGCATGTTGGTGACCAATTAGTTAGCGTACCCCCGCTAGTACGCGGGGTATGCGGAAGTCATATGCAGCTTTGCTGAGCCCCTTGGGGCAATGTTTTTAAATGCAGGAACTCGAGACGGGTGAAGGGTCGAGAAAGACCAAGATACTTTTGCTAGGTTAGCTATTTTGATTGGTGTACCGAGTAGTACACGGTTAGGATTTGTAGCCGGTGTACCATGTGGTACACCTTTTTGGATTTGGGAATTGTAAACACTTGTGATATGGTTGGATGTAAACCGTTAGTATTGTGTATACTTAAAAGGTTGTAAACTGCGAGCTAAACACTTAGACTCGGTGATCACTTTTGGATAATGTTTTGGTGAGCAAGGTTGTATGTATTGTTGGGATTTGTTTAAGCACTGTCGGAGGTTACTATTGTTAACTCGGTATATCTGCTATCAGACCGCACTGTTTTGTTTGTTTGAGGCCTAGTTAGTCGTATGGGCGACTAATGACGTGTATCACCCGCTACTTAGCTTGAATGTCCCGCTGTGTTTGGATTAGCAACCGGATTGATTAGGCGATAATTAGGAGGTTAGAGGTAGGGGTGTTACACATACAACCCTGTTGTCAAGGTCACTACTATTCACTTGGTTCTTTCTATTACGACTTCCTATTATTGGCCTATTCATCAGGTGGAAATTGACAATGCTTTTTTTTGCATGGTCATCTAGAAGAGCATGTTTACATGTGACAACCTAGTGGTTTTGTTGACCAAAAACACCCCTTCATGTGTGTAAAATTTAGCGGGCTTTATATGGGCTTAGGCAATCACCTAGGGATTTGTTTGCTCGTTTAAGCTCCTATCTAGTCCACGTTGGTTTCACTCCATCAACGTCATACCCATCCATTTTCATCACACCTATCAAACCTAGAAAGGTGTGAGTCCCTAACAGGGGCCGCCTATTGTGGATCCCGGAGTGAGATAGGGTTGCATGGACCCTCGCTCTCGGATGATGCAAAACTGTGGAAAATTAAAGTGCACACGAAAGTAAAAAAACATAATAAAAGCCGTAAATATCAATTTCGACTTAAGCTCTCCTATCTTAAAATTAAACGAATTAAAATTAAGATTAAAATCCTCAGCGGAGTCACTAGTCTATGTTGATGACATTCTCATCACTGGAACATCTCAAAAACTTCTCACAAAACTCATCCAAACCCTTGCCACTAAATTTCCTATCAAGAACTTAGGTTCTCTCCATCATTTTCTAAGGATTTAGGTAACCATATACAATTTTGGTTTAAGCCTCTCTCAAACCCACTACATCAAAGAACTCTTGTCTCTTCACAACATGGAAAACTTCAAGCCCAGTCCCACTCCCATGACAGATTATGAAACCCTAGAAAACTCGAACAATCCTCTATACACATACATAACACAATTTTGGAGCATAGTTGGTAGCCTTCAATATCTGGCTTTCACATGACCAGATATTAGCTTTGCTACTAACAAACTAAGTCAGTTTATACATGAACCAAAAGAATGCCACTAGAAAGCAGTAAAAAGAGTTCTATGGTACTTATAACATACCTCACACCTTGGCTTGTTCTTCTCTGCAACTCCTTTTATTGCGCTCCATATATTCTTCGATACTAACTAGGCTGGGAGTCTCCAGGATCACCACTCCATCACCAGCTACTACATCTACATAGGCGACACACTTCTCTCTTGGAGCTCTAGAAAGTAACGGACAGTCGCTTGCTCCACCAATGAAGCTGAATTCACCGCTACTTCAGAGTGCCTTTGGATACAAAAGCTCTCAGCTGAAATGCAATTTTTTTGAAAAAAATCCTCAATCTTGAGCTGCGATAACATAGGGGCTACTTACCTTGCGAGAAATCCAGTGTTCCATAGTTATGCCAAGCATATTGACATTTATTACTTCTTCGTTCGAGAAAGAATCAATAACGGACGTCTCCAAATCAATTTGGTTCCAAGTGAATTGCAACTCTTCGATATTTTCACCAAACCCTTGCCTCGACATCGTTTTCTTCATCTTCGACCCCAAATGTGTCTGACCACTAGCACCTTGTGCTCGCGGGAGGATAAAATACAAGCTCAAGTCCATTAAGGCCTATAGCTATATTTGTCTATTGTAGCCCATTGGGTGGTATTTTGCCAGCTATTTTTACCCTTCTAGCATCTTGTACTAGAACCTATAAATACAACACTATATTACAGTAATAACATAACAACATAATATAATTTCATTCCTCTCTTCTAATTTAGTTACACTCACAAGTTCTATAGAGGCATGAGGAGGCACCTTTCATGAGTGAGAGGAATTTGCCCAAAGAAAGTCTAGTGACAAAGATAGGTACTAGGAGATGAAAGGAATTAATCAAATAGCCTGGTGATAGAGTGAGACTAATTCAAGAGCATGGAGACAGAGATGTCTTCTAGAACATGAATGAAACTTATTAGGAGATCTCCCATTGCCCTTACCATTCCTAAAGAAGAGAATGGAAACATGTTTACTGTGTGTAGTTTCAATAGTAAAGTTTTCCATGCCATCATTCACCATGCGAGTGGAGAAGCTAACAAAAGATCAAAAAACAACTATATCCCTGACAAGACTTGATTATTAAGCGATGGATCACAACTAAAACCTGTTAGCTATATTTTATAGAAAGCCTATAGAGACTGTAAATGTTTCTTTGGTACAACTATGTAACGGGACAAAATAATATTTAAATCCCAGCAGTCTCTATAATTATTTTAAGTCTAGTATAGACAAATCATGTGCAATTATTTCCAAATAGGAGTGTCTAAACTTAATACAAGGTACCTAATAATTGTTATACAAAACCCTGTTCTCTTTAATGAAACCCTTCTCAATATAAATGGATGACTTATAAGTTGAAGTTCCCTAGCTGATGACTAAGGGGGAAGTGTTTTGCTAGCTTTTATGTTTATCCCTGGGGTGATTATCATTACTCTTCGTTGAATTGATTCTCAAACTATGAGTTATTTGCAAACTTGTGTTGCTAAATGAAGAATAATCCATTCAACACAGAATAAATATATGGTGCTACTATTATGAATAGGATGGCATCATCCAACACATTACACTTTATCATTTTCTTCTCTTGAAAAACTACTTGATCAACTGCTGAAACGTTGCCTTTTCCCGAACCATATTATTGTCTGTATCTGAAATAGTTTCTTCTTCATTCAGCAACATAGGCTTCCCAATACTATCTCAGAGAATAAGAATCATTGCAATGTATCTAAAAGTTATGGTAATCTCCTTAGGGATAAGCATAACAGATAGCTTCTCGTAACCCACCTATCCATCAACTCCATAAGGAGAGCTTCAGCTAAGGTGAGTATACTCCGCAAGCAAACTTGCTAAGAAGTGATAGTCACCAGGTGAATGATGGCAGTGAGAACTTGGTATGGAGCTATTCATCAATAAAGTGTCTCGAATATGGTTTTAAGAATGTTGAGGGAAATGAAAAATCTCTAGGTAAGCCTCTAATCTTTGAGAGGCTAAGAGTGGTTAAGTGAAGAGCTGGCTGGTTTTAAAAACACTTCTATTGCAATATGAACATCTGATCTACTCATGTTTATATTGCTCTAATTAGTATAATGTTTAGCCTTATGTTGTCCACTAATTATGGCCAGTTGTAGTTAGGGCCAAATTTATTGGCTAAAAGATCAATTTTTTAAAAAAGGAATGATTAATAATTAGAACAATTTAATATACCCAACATTATCATATATAAATGCAAGAAACCAGCAAGCATCAGAGGTATTTAAAATGAGAGAAGTCCTCGTGAAACCTAAAATCTTTACCTCCTAAAAGAACTTCAAATGCATAAAACAAAACCAAGGTTAAAGTAGTCAAAATCTAACACACCCTTAGGAAAAAAGTAGAGGGTTGAACATATTTCAATGTTAAAAGACATTTTTTTTCTTTTCACTTTCCAATCTCACATGCCCTTAGCTATTTTGCCCGCTTTATGTTCTTGGAGATTCTAGCTCACTATGAAAAGCCTTAGATGCTTTCTAAAGCTTGTCAGGCTCAACCCAATGTGCCAGTGTCTCACACTTCTTTTGTCATTGTGTGTCAACATAAGCCCTTCACCCAAGGACACACTTTTGCATTAGGGGTGAATCTTTGTTCCTAAGCTAACTATAAGTCTTACTCTTGGAATTTATATTCTTATATTGGGGTCATTGAGCATAAATATTAATAGATCTAGAGATAGAGAACATTACATATACCCACACAACCTCTCTAATCAATGAAGACACTGTTCCTCACTTATGCACTTATCGACAAATGACACAATCGTGACCAAAAGACACTTCAACAAAAAACCTCATAATATGTGTGAAAAATCTTAAAGTGACAATCCATTTGGAGTGCCTTGAACTCTTTCATTAAATTTGGACAATTTTTTTCCCTTAAACATAATCATGCCGGGAGAAACAATAATAATAGCATGAACCATGTACAAATATGGTGTAGCGAGAAAAACAATCCTAGGGAATGTAAGAAGTGGGACTCGTAGTCTTAGACCTCACATTGGTCAAGAGGGATACGAAAGAAGTTCACACTTGAAGATTTTGAGATATCAATTTTTTTCTTTATCATGCGATAGTTTGCCTATGCCCCAACTTAATCCAGTGTTTCCTTACTACATTAATTTGACGTATCTATCCGTCCACCATCAAAAAGTGGTAGATTAAACCAGAAGAATCTCCTACAAGATTTCGGGAGCTAATGAAGATGATATATAGAAGTAAAAAATGGGAGAGGAATAAAGGAAGAAAATTGTTCACTCACAAGTGGCACGTAGACACAATAAGGAATTAGAAGTAGAACAAGTCACTACTAGGAAAAAACATCTTGCTTTCATCAAAGAAGCAACTGTAGACCCAATAAAAGAAGTTGTTCACAAAAAGACATCAAAGACTCACTTTTGAACTTTTCCATCTTTTAAAAACAATGATTTGAATTTCAATTTGCATAATGTAGCTATAAAATTGATGTAAGAAAATATACTCTCTCCTGGGCAAAAGAGAATTCTCTCTTAGGCGTTATCTCTAAGGCTTGGAATCGATGGTCATGACTTCCTTCACCCGCAAGTTTTTAGCCCATGAGTGGGGTTGAAGTTTGTTGGATTCCTCCTCTCCCTCAACCTTCTATTCTCCTTGCTAAATTAACCCCTCATTCTCTTCTCTCTTCCCTAATTTTGTTTATGTCCTACTCCATTTGCTTCCTCTTTTCAAGCTATGGCCGTAGCACCCTCGTGCCCGCCAGTGGAGGATCTGGCTTCACAGTATGCTGAATTATTACTTACCAGAGAAGAGGGAACTTCAACCATTCTGGATGATTTAGTTGACGAAGGTCAGGCTCCTCTCTTCCGTTGTTGCCTTCTGGGCCTCATCTTCTTCACCAAGAATCCGGATGTCCGGGATATAGAGAGAACTCTCAATAAGGTATGGCAGATGCATGGTGATCTAAAGATTTGTCATGCAGGTTGTATTTTATTTATTTTCAAGTTTAACAAGGAGGAAATGGCGCATGCAATTCGATTGCGGGCTCCTTGGACCTTCGATGGGTCGCTTTTGGTCCTTTAAACAATTGACAAGTTTAATGCTCCTAAAGATCATCAATTTCTGCATATTCGAATATGGGTTCGTGTTAATGACATTCCATTGCACCTGCAACATAAGGATTTCTTAATAAAGTTAGGTAATCATTTTGGAGAGTTCCTGGAATTTAAAGACGGTGGTCGGTTTAGGGGGTGAGTTTTAATATTTATCAACCGGTGATCCAATGCATCATCGTGCGTTGGAAGGGACCGAATCCGTTCTCCGTGATACATACGAGAGGATGCCACCCAATTGTTTTCATTATGGCATCTTTCTCCATGCAACATAAGAGTGTCTCTGACAATCCGGTCATACTAGAGGAGTCCTTCCTTATGGGCCTTGGCTGCGGGCGTCTGGAATTCAATTAGGCAAGAAGGCTGCAATGGAGGACAACAGTGATGCTTGGCGTTTTGTTTGTGGACTGATAGATGAGGCTCCATCTCCGGCTGTTGCACCGTCAGTCTCACATCCATATTCAAGGGATTTGTCGGAGACCCACAAGTCCGATCCTTCTGTAGTCACCCAGACCCTCTGTGATGCTCCTCATCAAAGGCTTATCAGGAGGCTGGTCCCTAGAATACTGTCTCTGCTTCTTCTACGATCATCTAGAATCGGAATTGGTGGGTTGCGTTGTTTCTCTTTTGCGGACAACAACTCCATTAGTGCTGTCGGAAAGAAGCGTAGTTGAAGAGGGAAAAAATGAGACCAGCCAGAGGGCCTGGAAAGGATCAAGAAACCAGCACTCAAATAACAAAGAATAGCGACCGGTCATTGTAACAAAGATTAGGCGTGGATAGTGACCGATCGTATGTGACCGGTCGGATAGTAAGAAATAAAATAAGTAGCGACCGATCGCCAGTGACCGGTCCTCTAGAGCAAAGGATATGTAAGATAGCAACCGGTCTCTAGTGACCGGCCGCCTAGGTAAAGGGTATATACGATAAGCAACCGATTGCATGTGACCGGTCGCATCCTTAAAACACTTTATAGCTCTACATTGACAAAATGACAGCCTGAGAAAACTTACGGATTGACAGGCTGATGACAGTAAGGATTGTAAGGGAGAAAAACTATAAATAGTGGTTCACCCCATAGAAATGAACACGTTATCAATACTTGGGCATTCTCTCTGTCTAGAGTTCTTACTCGATTGCAAGGATCCCTCTCTAAGTGTGATTTCATTCAGTAACAAGGTAATTCGATCAGAATACTAGCGAGAGCCTAGGATCGAAAGGATTAGACGATTTGGATAGTTATATAGTTAGGAATAGGAATCATACCTTTTCAACAGTCATGATCATTCGAGTCAGAAAGAAGTCCCTGACGATTCTTGAGTGGCCATCCAGTCAAATCCGACTATCAAGAAGGGGAAAAAGTCCACATTATACCAAGTGTGGCTTGTCTATGTCTTAAAGAAGTGGGATTTTGGAGCACCTTTGATATGGCTGTTTCAAGTTGTGGTTTTGGGTTACCGGTGATTTTCAAAGATTTACCCCCTTAACTAAACAAAAATGGTCTATTTTTGAAAAAAACATATGATATTGGCTCCGTTTGGTGTTGTCTCTTCTGTGGTATAAATGTGGTATTTTTGAGTTTGACATATTTGATAAAAATACCAAATCGCCACTGCCGAACAACAATTTTCAAAACAGCCACAAATATACCAGCATAAAACAACCACAAAACAACAAAAAAATAGCCAGCAATTTATACTGCAAAGAGAATGAATATGGTAAACAGAGGCGGGGCTAAAAAGCTGTAATTAGGGGCGAGAATATTTTAATTATATTAATTAATATTAAAAAATTAATTTTTAATAAATTAATTTGAATTTTCAATAGTTATAATTATATTTTAAAGTGATATTATATATTAAATTTGACACAAAAATTAAATTAAAATTGAAATATATAAATTAATATATAAAAAGTTTGTTCTCTCTTTTTTATTTTTAGTTTATTTATAAAGATTGGTATACTAAATTATAAGTTAATGACAATAATATAGAACAATAGTTTTAAACTAGTAGCATTTTTCTAAAAACTTATACTAAAAATTATTTTGAGTAATTCTAATACTTTCTAATTTATAGAATCTGTAATAAAAAACTATAAAAGAAAATTTATTATGGATAGAAGGGGTACATGATTACTAAGAATGACGTAATAATCCATTTTACTTTTGACTATATTGCTAAAATAAGGTATACAATCTGAATATTTAATTATATGTACATATAGTAATATATAGGTCATATTTTTAACAACTAATTGTTTATTTTTTGTATGATGTAAACATTAATAAAGTTCAATAATTAATTATTATATTTTCCTTTTATTCAATTGTGAGCAAGTAGTCTGGTGTGTTAAACCATGTATAATTACAATTGTTGTTATCCATTGATAGAATTGTGCTTGATAATAGTGAAGTTATTTATATAGACGTTAATATAAATGTTAACAAAAATTGACTGTAATAAAAATTTGTTGCTTTTGTAATTAATAAATTATGTATATACTAATCCCTATATTTGCTAGTAGTTTCTTTATTTTCATCTTAACAAAAAGTTGGTTTAAAACTTAATACAAAATTTTTAATTGTAACACAGAAAATGATAAACGCAGTGCACGTAATTAACTTATTCAAATACGCCAGACAAAACCGCCACATGCCGAACACCAGTTTTCAAAACAACCACAAAACAACCAGCACAAAACAACCAGTAAAACACCACAAAACAAACAACCAGACTAAAACAGCTACAAAACAACCACAAAAAAGCCATACCAAATAGGCCCATAAGTAATAAGTAGAATTTTTGATCATTTAACTTGAAAAACTAGTTCCCAAATGGGACCTAATGGTAGACCTGGCAATTTGGGTCGCTGGGTCGGGTTGATATCAACCCTAACCCAACCCATTTAAAATATCATCAACCCAACCCAACCTAAAATTTGATGGGTCAGAAAATCATGACCCTAACCCAACCCGTTTAAAATCTTTCAACCCTAACCCAACCCACCCAACCTATTTTTAACCATACAATAAATTAGATGGATTAGGAGTAGAAATTATTAAAAAAAAATCAAAAACAACCAGTGCCAGCTGGCACACTAATTATGATGAAACAAAAAGATGAGATTTAATCTTGCTTGATCGACCTAACATTAAACGAATTTCATGTTATGCAAAGAATGTAAAACTACTGCACCTATTTCCCATGAATAGTTTAACTCGTGCTTTTTCCATAAGTTTATATTTATCAATCTGTGCCTAAAGCTCTGCCACTGCTGGGGAAGAATCCGTTGAAATATGCACATGATCCTAGTGCCCTTAATAAAAAGGGGAACAAAAATGAAAATATTCATTATGCATTAGAGAAATATACTAAAGACAAATCTTCTAACGTTAGAAATAATTTATAAACTGAGAGCTCAAAGCCTCAAACTATGACTAATAGTTTTACAAATAATTGCACCTGTTTAAATTGAGTGCTCATGCCTAAGAAAAGTATAATCACAATCACTTAATCGTTATCAACAGTTGGGGAACTTTTATGCAGCATGCTATCTGCATTGTTGGCTTCAGAATTCACTAAGAGGTCTATAATCAAGATCCTACTTACAAAAAATACATATCACCTACTTTTGTTCACCCTTCTAGATAATCTAAACATATATATGTTCTCAAGAACAACTATGTCAGTGAGAATAAGAAAAACATACCTTGGGCAGAGATGAAGAGCGACATAGACATGAACAACGACGTAGAGAAGAAAAATAGATGTGAGTCTACTAGGGGTGAGCAAACGGGGCGGTTATTTCGGATTCCGCTCTTTTTTTCAAATTCGATCACCTTATTTTTTAACCGTTTTTACAAAAGTTTGGTTATTTCGGTTAAAATGGTTATCCGTAATAAAGTAACGTTTGGTTAGCGGATATTGAAATTCAAACTTCGGTTATCCATAATAACCGAACTTTTATAAAAATATTTTTATAAATTTTTTAATCCCAGTAATTTTATCTAATATTTTACTACTCACTCAATTAGGTTTAGGTTTTGATTATTTCGGTTAATTCAGAAAGTTTGGTTTTTCGGTTATTTTAGGAAGTTCAGTTATTTCGGTTATTTTAGAAAGTTCGGTTATTTCAAGAACTTCGATTATAGGGCGGTTAACGGCTATTAGTGTAACATAAAAAATGGTTATCGGTTAAAACGGATATTAGTATTAAATTCAGTTAATTCGATTATAACTGAAATAACCGAACACCGTACTTTATTTTAAACTTCGGTTAACGGATATCCGTTTTAACCGTTTGCACACCCCTAGAGTCCACAAGACAAGAACATTTGGGTTTTCAATATTATGTTAAGGTCTGCTTGGGTCCTTTGTTTGATATGCAGCTGGTTGGGCCATTTGTTTAGTCAAGATTATGTGATATTATGAAAGGTGGGATAGTCAACTGCACTTGGGCTTAAGGCTAAGATATAGTTTGAACTGAAAATAATATATATATTTATATATATATGAATTAATATTCTTATTTTTTATCATTAACAAATATATTTTCGGGTTTCGGGTTGGGTCATGGGTTAAGAGCTCTACCCTAACCCAACCCACAAAATTAGCCTATTACCCTAACCCAACCCAAAAAATAGATGGGTCAATAATCAAGACCCTAACCCATAAAAGTATGGGTTGGGTTCGGGTTGGATTTCGGGTTGGGTCAAAATTGACAGGTCTACCTAATGGGATAGATTCAATACCCGCACATCTTTATCTCTCTCCATAATTCTACTGAACTTGTACGCTCAGTCGTGTTTTCACTTCGCACAGTCGGAATTTTAAAAAACTTTACGATCTTGCCCGACTTTAATATCTTTCATAAATTACTATATTTAACAACAATTTATAACATATTATGAGGTGACCCCAAATTTCATTACGCACAGTCGGAATTCCAATACGCTCAGTCAGAAAATGACCAATTTAGGGGCTAATGTAGGCAAAATTTATTAAAAGTGGTTCGAAAAAAGCAAAGAAGGATTCCGAAATACTTATATAAGTAAAAAAATATATCATAAAAATTATCAGCAAAGTATACCATGACAAAGTAGACGAAAAGACGAACGTGTCGGCGCAAACGGATCGAAAAACGGAGCTATAACGAAGAAGATATAACAATTTTAAGACCGGATCTCGGCGTAGGCGCCGGTAAAGAAGACCGCGTGCGGGCGCCTGTAAAGAAGACCGTGCGCGGGCGCCGGCCCTTCCTTACCGGCGCCTACGCCGAGTTCCGGACTTAAAATTGCCATATCTTCTTCGTTATAGCTCCGTTTTTCGATCCGTTTGCGCCGACGCGTTCGTCTTTTCGTCTACTTTGTCATGGTATACTTTGCTGATAATTTTTATGATATATGTATTATTTCTTCTTAAGCACAACATTAACTATCATCGACGTCTTGTTCGAAATTACCTATCAACCACTAATTACATGTCCGTTGAAGAAGAATCTATTTGAAATTCATTGAAATTTTCTGCCATTTCCACCAATTTCACGTCCACTGACGAAGAATCTATTTGAAATTATCAAAATTTCCTAATGAATTGGACACCAATCTAAATAGTTAGATGTATCGACATTAACGATCATCGATGTCTTGTTCGAACTTACCTATCAATTCCACTAAATTCATGTCCTTTAAAGAAGAATTTATTTGACAATCATCAAAATTGCTCAAAAAATGTCATCGTTGAAACATATTTTCAATACTTCAAAAGCGAGATCGGTTTGTCATCGGAGATTGCTCAAAGAATGTCATCTTTGAAACATATTTTCAGTACTTCAAAAGTGAGATCGGTTTGTCGTCAGAAATTGCTCAAAAAATGTGTTTTTTATAACAAATGAAAATGTATACATCTTTGAAACATCTTTGAAACATATTTTCAATACTTCAAAAGCGATATCGGTTTGTTGTCAGAAATTGCTCAAAAAATGTTTTTTTATAACAAATGAAAATGTATACATCTTTGAAACATATTTTCAATACTTCAAAAGCGAGATCGGTTAGTCGTCGGAGATTGCTCAAAGAATGTCATCTTTGAAACATATTTTCAATACTTCAAAAGCGAGATCGGTTTGTCGTCTTGCTCAAAAAATGTCATTGTTGAAACATATTTTCAATACTTCAAAAGCGAGATCGGTTTGTCGTCGGAGATTGCTCAAAGAATGTCATCTTTGAAACATATTTTCAATACTTCAAAAGCGAGATCGGTTTGTCGTCGGAGATTGCTCAAAGAATGTCATCTTTGAAACATATTTTCAATACTTCAAAAGCGAGATCGTTTGTCATCAGAAATTGCTCAAAAAATGTCATCGTTGAAACATATTTTCAATACTTCAAAAGCGAGAACGGTTTGTCGTCGGAGATTGCTCAAAGAATGTCATCTTTGAAACATATTTTCAATACTTCAAAAGCGAGATCGGTTTGTCGTCCGAGATTGCTCAAAAAATGTGTTTTTTTATAACAAATGAAAATGTATACATCTTTGAAACATATTTTCAATACTTCAAAAGCGAGATCGGTTTGTCATTAGAAATTGCTCAAAAAATGTTATTTTTTTATAACAAATGAAAATGTATACATCTTTGAAACTTATTTTCAATACTTCAAAACGAGATCGGTTTGTCGTCAGAGATTGCTCAAAAAATGTCATCTTTGAAACATATTTTCAATACTTCAAAAGCGAGATCGGTTTGTCATCGGAGATTGCTCAAAAAATGTGTTTTTTTTATAATAAATGAAAATGTTTACATCTTTGAAACATATTTTCAATACTTCAAAAGCGAGATCGGTTTGTCGTCAGAAATTGCTCAAAATTTTTTTTTTATAACAAAAAAAATGTATACATCTTTGAAACATATTTTCAATACTTCAAAAGCGAGATCGGTTTGTCGTCAGAGATTGCTCAAAAAATGTCATCTTTGAAACATTTTTTCAATACTTCAAAAGTGAGATCGGTTTGTCGTCGGAGATTGCTCAAAACAATAGTTCTATTGACGATCTACTACTAGACTGCAAGAGCGATGAGGAAAGACTAAAGAAGATCAAGACTTCAAAGTGTGCAGTAAATGATGACGACAAACATGAACTACTTCATATTGACGATCTTCTACTAGACTGCAAGAGCGATGAGGAAAGACTAAAGAAGATCAAGACTTCAAAGTGTGCAGTAAATGATGACGACAAACATGAACTACTTCATATTGACGATCTTCTACTAGACTGCAAGAGCGATGAGGAAAGACTAAAGAAGATCAAGACTTCAAAGTGTGCAGTAAATGTCTATTTTTTAGTTTTAAACAGTAGGGATTTTCCATATACACTAACATTGTCTATCATTTCCACCGATTCCACTAATTAATTCATTTCGACAATTGATGCCCGAAATGCATTCCACAATCCTCATATGACTAACATGAAAACCCTAATTGGAGGGTAAATGGTACAACTTATTCGACACATGCATCATTTTAAATCCCAGAACAATTAACAATTCAAATGACTAACACGAAAACCCTAATGGGGGGGTAAATGGTAGAGGAAAAGAAGAAATCTGATACATTTTGACAGGAGAAGTGAGAGGATGAACAGTGGCGTTAGGAATTAGTCTAGGTTTTAGTGCTAATTGTGGGTGCGTTAGCCCTTTAGTGTATCATGATTCTCGTGGATTCTATTTAGTGAATTCTTTTAAGAACAACGAGATCGGTTTGTCGTTGGAGATTGCTCAAAAAGATGTTTTTTTTACAAATGAAATTGTATACATCTTTGAAACATATTTTCAATACTTCTAAAGCGAGATCGGTTTTTCGTCGGAGATTGCTCCTAAAAGGTTTTTTTTATAACAAGTGAAAATATATACATCTTTGTAACATATTTTCAGGACTTCAAAAGCGATTCTATTTCGGAGTTTCATTTTCAAACAACATTGTTCACACGTCATTTCTCATAATGTTACAACTTATTCGACACACGCATCACTTTAAATCCCAGAACAATTAACAATTATGTTGACTACAGTACATGAAATCCAAATGTGTTTGCACTAATCAAGTCTGTGTTTGCACTAATCAAGTCGGGGGACGTCGTCTCCTCGTACTAGCCCTGTAGCGTGCATTGTGTTCCCTACGGTCCGCCTCAGCCCTGCTTCGTTTTACTATCGAATAAGAAGTCAATGATAGTTAATGTAGATAATGATAGTTAATATTGATATTGATAGGAAATTTTGATAATTTCAAATAGATTCTTCGTCAATGGACGTGAAATTGGTGGAAATGATAGAAAATTTCAATGAATTTCAAATAGATTCTTCTTCAACGGACATGTAATAAGTGGTTGATAGGCAATTTCGAACAAGACGTCGATGATAGTTAATGTTGTGCTTAAGAAGAAATAATACATATATCATAAAAATTATCAGCAAAGTATACCATGACAAAGTAGACGAAAATACGAACGCTTCGGCGCAAACGGATCGAAAAACAGAGCTATAACGAAGAAGATATGTCAATTTTAAGACCGGAACTCGGCGTAGACGCCGGTAAAGAAGACCGCGCGTGGGCGCCGGTAAAGAAGACCGCGCGTCACAAATTGTGGGTAAATATAGTAATTTCTGAAAGATATTAAAGCAGAGACAAAATGGTCATTTTCCGACTGTACAAAGTGAAAACACGACTGACACTCTAATTCTAAGCATTTCCGATTGATTTTTATTCTTCAATGCAAAAAGGGCCCCATCCCATCCCCCAAGATTCCCATCTGGAATTCTAGAGATCAGGTCTCTGGTTCCTTCACGCTCCTCCTTCCCACGCCGTCTCTCGTCTGTCCTTCTCTTCCTCCCCCCACGTCTTTCGTCGGTTGAATTCTCTGTTTCTGTCAACTGCACCTTTTGTTTTCATCCGAGGGTTAAGTGTCGCGCTGTGGAGCAGATCTGTAGGAGCTGTCTCTTTCCAATTCACGACTCCTTCTGGTTTCTGAGGTGATATGTGCCTCTGGTTTGCCCGTGATTTTATCTCGACGGCGCTCAGCTCTTTTGTGTTGGTTCTATGTTGATGCTTATCAAGGTTAGGGTTTTCGATCCCACATCTCATACGAGTCACACCCTTATTTGAAGTAGATTCGGCTTTATACCAGGGTCTTCGATAGGAACTCTGATAGTAGTTTGGATTGTGTAGTGTTTTGGACTTCAACATGTATGATTGGATTATATCAAAACTGGAATTTTGATTTCTACGTGGATACAAGCCCTGGCTAATCTGAATAAGATTGAAATCTGTACATCTGGTCAAAGACACAGGACCTGGTTTGTCCGGAGGGGTTTTGGTTATTTAACTAGAAGAGATAACAAAAGTTGATATCTAGGGTTTTTTAGAGATGGGATCTTCTGGTTTCCCAGTAATCTGCCTCCTCCATTCAGCTATTGCTGTCACGTGCGGAGCTGCTATGATGTTTTACTCAAGTGAGATATCTGCTTTTGGTCACGGTAGAGAAGCTGCCTGGAAGCTTCAAGGATCAACCCCACACGATCAGCTGTTGATCAGGACATCAGAATCCTTCTCTGGGTTGCTTTTGTTCGTTATAGGTTTCCTTCTGTTCATGGTAGCATTCATAAAGGATAGTGCGTTTCAGAACTTTTTTGCCAAGGGATGCATCCTGCTCCATCTCTCTATGGCCTTTTGGAGAATTTACTTTGAGATGAAGCTGGAAGATCTTGCTCGTGACCTTCTTAGGCAAGTTATTGGGGATTTTGCCCTGGCTCTTTCTTGGGTTTTCTTCCTTGTTTTCTCGTGGAGGGAGAAGTATGATTGAGCTGCTTGGCAATTTTGGTATTAAAAAAGAGAGAATACAGCGAAGTTTGGCTCCGACTTTGTGGTTGGAGAAAGGTTGTTTAATGTCCTGCATTACGTCTGGTGTTTTTGAACTATTTACTTGTGAAATTTCTTTGAAACTCTATCAAAGGTTACAGTTTGGTTTTAGTGTAAAATTAGGAAAAAAAAATTGGTTTTTTGATGTGTTTCTCTGTTTCTGTAATTTTGTTTATTTCCGTTTCCTTTTTCTTTCTGGCGTGAAAAGAAACAGACAAAGCACAGTTGTGGGTGAAGGTTATGCACCTCATGGAAATGTCAATATGTAAAGAGAAATTGGGATCTCTTGTGCAAATTCAAGATTACATGTGTTCTACCTTGTTTCCAAAAGCTTCTTGTATGGCCTCTAATTGTTTCAGTGACTGCGCAGCTTACTTCTGTAAAGTTATATGAGTACACAGATAAAAGGTTCATTTGTTTGCTACAACTTGTTGTAACGATGTTTATTATTATTAAGGTTTTCCTCTGGTTTATTTCTCTGTTTGGTGGCTTGCTAGCTTGAATCAGATATGAAGCTCTGCAGTTGATGTCCATCACAAGCTCGGAAAGTGTAACTTTTTGATATGACATATGCCTCGATATCCATTGCATAATTACCTTCCCTGCTTTGAAGAATTTGTTCTTCACCTATCTGGGTTTGAGGTGATTACATCTGTCAATGGTTGAGCTTCAGTCTGCATTTCACTATATCTACCTTCGTTCCACTTTGTTTTCGATAGCTTTATTCTGATCTTAAGCTTCTCAAGTATCTGTTATACAACCTAATATACGAACTAAACCAAAAGACGGAACTAAATAACAAGGGAGTCAAAGATAACAAAAAAGACACTAGAAGACCACCACGGGAATGTGACCCTCAAATATGACGAGCAACTTGAACATGCCATCAAAACCACATGAGAAGTCGAGAAACGTGTCGACCATAGAAATGAATTATTTGCAAGGTCTAGGAGGTTTTTTATCCTCAAAGCTGGCATTGCCCGCTGCCGCTGTAACAAGACAAAAGGACGGGAAGAAGATGGCCTACTATAAACAACTAAGCCCCATTATTAAGAGAAGAGTGTACGGCGAACCACTAAGCCCATTATCAAGAGAAGAGTACTACTGATCACGATATACTCCAGCTCCTGTTGCTGTCAAGAAACTCAGGGTTGACTACAGTATGGTGTGCCATTCTCATGAAACATTCCTCAACTCTATCCTCATCAAGGGAACCATATCCAATTAGCAACACTAGAAATTAAGTTGTTTATTTATTTCAGCATCGATACAAATTTAAATTCAAGGTGAACTTGATAGTGTCATTGTCTAGATACATTAGCTCAAGTTTAGGTGCACCCTGAAATAGAGAAAATAGACATAATTCTAAAAAGGGGCAACTAAAGTAAGCTTGAAAGATCCAAGAGCGACACATCATTCAAGCATACTATAGGGAAACAAGGGATATTAGAGACAACCTTTCTCTTGTTTGCAGTCTATCCTAGATCTTCAAGTTTCCATGTGATGAGTCAATGAAGAATAGCTTAGAGTATAGTTAGTGTGTGTGGAATACCCATGCGTAACTCGCGTGTTTTCTATTGAAAAGCTTTTGTGTAAGTTATAAGGCTTATATTGTTTAATAAATTAGGGTGTCTAGTTGTGTTAGGAAATTTTGTGACGCGCAAGCTTGACAATGGTGTTGTGTGACAACTGATCTCTCAACTCAAGTGTATAGTGGGAAGGGAGAGTTTCTTAAAACGGTGGAGTGTGAAGAAAGGTGAATGCCATCTTCATTAGGGATATCTTAAATCCCTTAAAACTTGCATTTTGAGTCCTTTTTAGTTTCTTTAAGCTTGGGTTACAATGTTTTAAAAGACAATAACATAAAATAATTTGCATGTACTATGCTTACACTATTCACCCCCACTTAGGTAAGCCTAGTAGAGTTATGTACATGTTTATTGAAGTTTTATTTGGTATGAATGTAGATTTCTCTCGTACAGGTAAGAGTGACAACTTTAACACAGCCCATTTGACCACCTTGAACTCGACATGAAATTTATGGGTTTGGGTTTAGAATTTGACACAATTAAATAAACTGATCGTGTTCGGGTTGACCTGCTAATAACCGTGTCGGGTTTGAGTTTAATATGTGTAACCCGTTTAAGTAATTTATAGATTAATTATTTTTTATCAAATTTTAATGTTAATAAGATATACGAATATATTTTAAAAAATAAATTTTAATTAAAGTAAAGTTATAATCTTATAGAATTATGAAAATAATGTTAAGTAGTCAAACTATTTTCTTATATATATATAGATATCTAAACAGGCTACGCGGGTTAAGTTTAGGTTTATTCGCTAGTTTGAGTTTCATATTTGGACACAATTAATTAATTGAGTTTGGTCGGGTTGGGTCAACCTGTTTAATAGATGGGTTGAGTTTGGGTTTCATATCTAGACACGATAAATTAATTGGGTTGGATTGAGTCAGCTCGTTTAATAAACGGTTGGATTTGGGTTTAGCCTAACACGGTATGTGAAGCCGTTTTGCCACCCCTACGTATAGGTAACTCCTAGAGGGAATTCGATCATGGCTTCTCCAAAACTCATAACGAATGAGAAACATTTAACCCCCAACAAACTACCTCCCATCAGCGGGTCTAACTACATGTTCTAGAAAAAACAAGATGAAGTTCCACATCAAGAAACAAGACCCGGGGATTTGAAGAGTTACAAATGTTAGTGATTTCGTCATCAACAAACCAAATGGTACAACCAAGAAGCCCACCTTTCAATGCAAGAGCAGTCAAGCTCTTGTATTGATCTCTTATTCCACAAGAGTATGCGAAGGTAGCCTTTTTGAAGAACATGAAAGATATTTGGTCAAACCTTGATTTCACATATGAAGGATCTGTTGAGATCAAGAGTACAAAGCTTGAGCTTCTTTACATTCATAGGGAACTACTCAAAAGGATGAAAAAAAAATCGATCTTAGTAATGCACAAAAGATTTTCAAAACTTACAAATGAGCTGCAAACTCTAGACAAAAGCATCTTAAAAGAAGATCAAGCTAGGAAGTTTCTTAGATCTCGTCCGACATCTTTTGATATCAAGGTTAATGCTATGCAAGAAGTGATGACCTGTCCAAGTTTGACAATAAAGATATGCTTGGATCTCTCATGTCGTTTGACTTGAAGCTTCAACAAAGAGTATCATAAACAACTAAAAAGGGTGAACGAAAGGGAGTCTTCTTCAAATCCAAAGAAAATAGTTTCTAAGAAGATGGTAGACATGAAGTTGAAGAGTTGGTTATGTATGCCAAAAAATAGTTCAAGAAAAATGTTGAACAACATGCATATGCAAAGGTTTGACAACTCCAACAAGCTCAACAAGATAAGTGTTATTGATGCCGAAAGTCAGGTCACCATGTGAAAGTATATCCACAACAATTCAAGGACTATACAAACATCCAAATAAAGTTTAACATACGGTCCAAGAAGAAATATAAATGAAAAGATCTTGTTGCTGCATGAGGAAACATTAATGATGAATCGAAGATGCAAACAATGTCTAAGACAGGTAATCGAAGGGGGACAAAACACACATCTCCCTCATCACTTCTAGAGTTAAGACTGGATAATGATGAAAAACACATATGCCTCATGACTCTTAGAGATTAAGATTGACTGATGATGAAACCCACATCTTCCTCATAGAACTTGGAGATTAAGACTGACTAATGATGAAACACATTCCGGCCTCATGGTTCATTGTGATTCTAGAAGCCTGCGAGACAGCGAGTCCAAGTTAAAAAGAGCTTCTACAAAGTCCTTGAAACCTTTTATGAATATGATTAGACACAGTTTAGAATATATTATCTTTGAAAAGAATGCATATGAAGACATACTTGTTAAACTAGAAGAATGCCTTAAACTTGCTAATGAAAAGTGCATTATACAATGTGTGACCCCTCGATTTTGAACCTTTTCCTTAATGTACTAGGATTAGTTTGCAAGTTCTAGAACTTTTAACTAAGGTTGTTAAGTTAAGTTGTATAACCTAAAGCTTTGCAACCAAAGTTTGCTCATGCGAACCTATGAACACCGCCACAATGTTTACCTATTAAACTAGAAAAAAATTAGATACTTTGGTCCGGGGCTTGGTATGAAGCTTTTCAGGGATCAAATACTCTCTTTAACCATAAAAGATAATTTCCTTTGCTAAAGTTTCATAAGGACTGAAAAAGTTGATTTTCTTCCTAAGGCAAGGTAGCTTCCGTATTTTGAAAACTTAAATTGATTTTGAGAGTTAAAAGAGTTGAGAATTACCACACTCATATTATGGTTTAAAGTTGCAGAGGTTGGTGAGTTTTAGCTTTTTTCAGTGACCATGGACCATAAGTCCGAGACCACACACAATTTAGGGTTTTATTACGGCAAAAAAGTAACCCCTTTAGATAAAAAAAATTAAAGGGTATGTGACACTAAATTAGACTTGGCAAAAGTGGTCCGAATCCAAAATACCAAACCAAACCAATCCAATCCGAACCTGAAATTTTACCCATTAATATAGTTTGAAAGATGATCTAGAATTTGAAACATTCCTAAGTAATCCAACTGAAAGTATCCCGAATTGATGTTACCTGAACCATAGTCACCCAAACTGAAGTCACCAAAATCTCCCTTATGACCTAACATGTATAAATTACAAAATACCTTGTTTTGTTACTTGAAACAACTCCTATACAAACTGAGACCCGAACTAATCCATAAACGACCCAAAGTATCGTGAACCCAAATATAACTGAAAAATCAATTTTACCCAATCCAAACCGACCCCGAATCGAATATCAAACAAATTTACTTTACACTAACCTGAACCGGACCGATCCAAACCGAACGTGAACCGAGTGACCTAAATTTCCAAATCTACACTAAAACTAGTGTCTATGGCCACAAACTGAGATTTTAAACTTATTTAGATAGAATATAATAAGGGATTGATTGGTTTGTGACCCCGGACCTAGTGTCCGTGACCACAAACCAAAACTAAAATTTTAATTTTTTGTTAAACCTAGCTACCCCCGTACCTTAGGTCAGTGGCTGGTCCCCGGGACGACCTGACCGACACCGTAGACCGCTATTGGACCAATGTATTTCTAGGATTTTATGGAATATTTGATGATTTTTATTTAGGTTATGCCCTAATGTATTATAAGCTTATTGATGATTTAATTTTTAAAGCTTTGACGTGAGTTTCTAAAAGAAAAAGCAAAACAAATATCAAAGCAAGAATAACATGAAACAAAGAGAGTTGATTGCTTTTAACCCAGTTAATTACTGAGAACAAGGTGTTGCGGCAGAAAAGGTCGTAGGTTTAGGGTTTTATAGACCTCTTAGCTAATTTAAGCTCTAAATTGTGCCGCCTTCATTCGTTGAGGTTTCAAAGTTCTTCCTTCGATTCGGGTGGGGATTGGCTTCCAAGTTGTTGAACGCTTTCGGGTGACTTCACACTTGCTTTTTGGCAGCAGTCAACAGCCAGATTATTGAGTGAGACCTTCTTTGAAGGACTAAGGTTCTTCCTTCAGATTGTGTAGAAAGTGTAAGTGATTGTGAAAATGTATTTTGTGTACGCCTTTTGTTGTGGCTATCTCAGCTTTATAATGTGTGTTTTAGGCTTAAGAAAAGCTCCTTTAATAAGCAAAGGTTGGTATTGTGGGTAAAAATTATTACAAGTAAAAAAAATCTTGTTTCCTTGCGGTGAAGCAATATGAAAAAGAACTACGATTTGGGCGTGAGAGATTGTCAAAGGATAAAAAAAGTGATTTTTTGAAAGTGAAAGCATAATAATTGTAGGTATCAATTTTAAAAAGTTAAAAAAATAAATAGTTATAAAGTGAACTTCCCCAAAATTCATGTTGGGTTTGATCTTAAATGAAAAGAAACTACATCTGATAGCTTATATGTGCCGACAATTTTTCTCTAAACACAAGAAAGATAATAGATTAATATATAAAGATGACAACCCTAAGAGTCGCGCTAGTGAATGAGACAAGCCAAGCCAAGCAAACCATAGGTTTAGACTGATGGCCAGACTACTATGGCCACGGAGCATGTGATTGCGGAAGTAGCAAGAAATCCAAGGATCCAAGCTCAGTAGGAGAGCAAGATGACTGATCAACAACGACACAACATATAAGCTGAGATAAAAACTAACAACTAGAAAAGGGAGGATACTAGCCAACCTAAATAGCAACAATATACACAAGACAAACCCCTAGCTTTCAAACTAATTAGTAGAAAAAGAAAAGACGAGAAATGAGGGGTAGCTACCCAAATATAAGACCACACAAAAACAAAAAGATCTGCTAAGCAGATCGCAAGTCGCAAATTGTCCTGGAATCCAGAGCTTCACTTCAGGTCTGAGTGATAAGCATCTCCCACCTTCATTCTCTTGTTTCTTTGAGAGGATCCACCCTCATTTTCTATTTCCGTAGTGATTGGGGATCCCTACTGATTAAAATGAAGGTCATGCTAAGAAGAGGGTTTCTAGCTGTCCAATCGGGCCCAAGTGGTGGCCTCCCTGACTAAGACCTGTAGTAAAAGGGTTGCCCAATTGCTCATGCATTCCTAATATTGCTTGCATAGTCGTAGACAATTGACTAGGGTTAGGCTGCACCCCTATCGGCAAGGAGGACACTGGTTGGCAGAGGTTGGACATAGATATAGACGGGTTGGCTGGTTGGTCACTTATGAAGAGAGTCGGGGTCCCACAAACTAGAAGCCACTCATTTAGAGGGGGAAAACCTTATTAGGTCTGAAACTGGCTAAGTAAACTTCCGACCAAGGGCCAAATTTCGGCAGCTCATCCTTTGTTGATGGGTGCATGCATTTATTAGTGACATGTAAAAGGCTCACACACCTTGTGCATATATCAGGAAGGTTGTCGTAGCTAATAAGGAGAATAAGATCCTGACCTTCAAGATTCACTGGGATAAAGCGACAAATAGGGGCATATAGTTAAGTCCTTGAAACGTAAGTAGACAAAGCCCGATACCTGAGGTTCTCCATAGCGCCAGTGAACCGTCCCATTCGAGTGGCCAAAAACTCTGTGAATTTGTTGTTACAATAGGAAGGAGGGATGTTATAAACTCGCACCGAGCATGGAACACTTCTGAAGTCATGATCCTCAGCGAGAACCCCTCTTTGTAATCTTTGAAGGACAAATAGGGAGTTATTAACTAACCATGGGCCTTAGGGAAGATGGCATATATGTAAAGCTTGTGGGTGCTCAAACTCTAACAAGAAGAAGTTTGGCCCTAGCTTACAAAAACGAAAGCTGCCAAAACGGTTCAACACTAGTAAAAATTAGATTTTTTGTTACAAAGGTTCTGACAACGACTTAAATTCGTTACCATAATTGTTATTAGTGACAAGTTTTTCGTTACCAAAGATAGTACTAAAGATTAAAAAAAAATTAAGACTATAGTAACGATATAAATGTTACGAAATCATATTTTTAGTAACAATATAATTTTTAGTAACGAATAAAAGTCGTTACGTAAAATAAATTGATCTTTGGTTACGCCATCTCGTGTAACGATATGTAACGATTTTTTGTTGTTATCAAACAATTATATTCTAGTAGTGCAAATAAATCCATTAAGCTAAACTTGGAGGTATGGAGAAGAGGGGGGGGGGGGGGGGGGGGGGGGGGGTGGTAGCAACGATAGGGCAGGTATGGGAAAGAGAAAACCAAGTGCGAGAGGAAATTGGGGGTCAATTTCTTTTTGTACCAGGTTCCATCAGATAGATTGAGAAGCTGGACAGGCGATTTGAGACATGCAACACGGCTGAGAAGCCAAAAATCAAATAATGACCTTACCAACTCTCCGGCTGTGACATGAATAGAGATAGGCAGCAGAATTGAAAAATAGACGGGTTAACAAGCTCCCCACCGACCAGCAGTCTGTGTAGTTCATCGTCTGTTGTTCTTCGTTTTCCATAGCATAAAAAGAGTTAGGGGGCGTTCGGCACGCTCAACATGAGCATAAATGGACAATATAAATGTACTATCATATGCTGTTTTGGATTTCTTCATTTGTTTTTGTTGTTCGGCTAAAAGAGCATAAATGTCAGTATAAATGTCAGCATAAATGCCCGCAACAAATGATACTTTTTCGTTTCCGTGCTTTCACTCCCGTTTCTTTACTCACTTCATAATGCAATTACTATGACTTTTGATTTTAAAAAATACAAGTTACTTTATTTGTTACAAATTACATAATGCTTCAAATAATTTATAAAAAATAGTACTACTTCTTTAGCCAAATATAAAAAAAAAACCACATTTATAATACAAATCTACAATATATTATTTGTAATACCACATAGATTAATAAAATTAAAAAACCAATAAATATACACACTTGTTGATATATAAATTAAAATATTAAAATAGTATATAGAAATATGAATGTATATAAATTTATGGAAAAATTTATTAACATACAAAGTTACAAAAATATTATATATTATTAAAAGTTACAATTTCCCTAAATAAATTCACATAACATTATCAGAAAAATTGAAACGCTTGTTCTCTTTTTTTACGTTTTTATATTTGTAAGAATTATAAAATTTAGATAATAAAAATATATTGTTTAGAAGTTACAAGTTTTACTTAAATAATATAAATAAAAATTTTATTGGTTATATAAATATTTTTATTTTCTTTGATTTTTTTACTGTAAATTAAATACTCATAGTAATATATTGTTTGTGAATTTTTCTATTTATTTTTACTAACAAAATAAAGTTACGTAGTGTAATATAATAAATTGTAATTGTAATACGAAAACGGTAAACGCACTGCATATAGCTAACTTAACCAAACATGCTGCATAGATACCGTACTGCCAAACAGCAGCTTTCAAAACAGTTGTATTTATGCCAGCACATTCCTGCCAACAAATATGCTACATTTATACAAGCGTAATCCTGCTATCAAATATGCTGCATTTATGCTGTCAAAACAGTCATGCCGAAAAGAGCCTTAACGTAAAAGACAGACTTTACTTTGTTTTGTAATGAAGCCATTTTTTCCTGAATTTACTAACACATGGCATAATGTGTTCTGTTTCTTGTGTACTTTGTAATGCATGTGCCGACATCTATCCTACATAAAAAGAAAATGCATACAGTTGCTTCCGATACCTACCACAGATTTCACTACGGATTTGCGTAAACATGTTTTACAACTTTGGACCTGATAGATCTCACGCAGATAGAAAAGCAACAACATTCAAATATCTTTTTGAGGAAAATAAAGGTTAAACAAGATACATCCTAAAAGCAGATACTACGCTTCTTCTAATTTGAAGTATACACCATGGTCAGCTCGTTCGAGTTCAGCACCAAAACATCATCATACCCAGTCCCATCTCCTCTTACAAAACATACGGAATGATGGCCTTCACATGCTGAGGGAAATCTTCGAACTTGGAAACGTACCACTTCCTCGTCGCCAAGCTCCGACCCACCAAGAAAAAAACAGCTGCCACAGCGCTCGATAAGCAGAACAAGGTCTGTGCTATGAAGGCAAAACCCCAGAACTCAATCACTTCAAAAAAGTAATGCGGACAGATCACCAAACTAAACAATCCACCTTCTGGGATCTTGTAAGCTTTCTCCCCATCCTTACCGCTTCTCAGCTTCGAGAGAAGGTAATGGTGATACCTGTCACAGTTCTTAATCCTAGGGGTGATGGCCTGAGCCCTGAACCCAACTGACCACAAGGAACTCATGTTGTGGAGGTCGCCAAGTGTTACTCAATGCAAGGGATGACTTGGAAGCGGGGCTTGCCGAGTTAGCATGTGGGTGTCTTGGAGCTACGCATATCAAGATGCGAGCTGTGTTACTGAGAGCTGGCCGTGACGCGCGGGAGACAAGTGATGGGTCCGGGACCCTGGCACTTGGTCAAAACGCTGAGGTAACCTGACGAGGTTATGCAAGTAATGAGTCTGGGACTCAGGTACTTGACAGTGAGCTAGGCTCACCTTGAATGCAAGTGGGTGTGACCGGTCTTTGTGACTGGGGTTTGACTAGTGGCGGTTGGTCCCTGGGGGATCATGCAAGTCACATGCAAAGCCAAGTTGACACCGGGTGTCATGAGCAAAGAACAAGGAAAGGAGATGCACAAGCAAGGTTGCCATCCAACCCAAAGTGTTTCTGTGGCTTAGTCTTGACTGGGTTAAGACAAGCTTACAGCGGGGCCAAGTTAGCTTTGACAAGCACGGCATCCTAAGACACGGACGCTGCAGTGCTGGGCACGGGCGTTGGCTGTGACTAGGTGCGCGGGGCAACGTCGAGTGACTAGGGGCCACGACACGGGGACAAGGCTAGGGACATGTCTAGGGGCGTTGGGTGATGCCAGGCCAAGACATGGGCCACGAGCTTGTCTACGGGTGTGTCGAGATGTGCGGGCAATGCCAAGGTGCTAGCGCTGGGCGCTAAGGGCACGCTTGGGTAGGAGCGCCACGACGTCGAGACAAGGCACGAGCACACGTTGCCAAGACACGGGGCGCTGGGCGCTAAGGTGTGCTTGGGCGCGCGGGGACTCGCTGCAAGCGTTGGGCGCTAGGGCAGCAATGAGGCAACGGGACGCGGGCGCGCGCTGGGCGCTAGGCACCGTGTCACCCGAGAAACCCTAGGAATTAGGGTTTGCCCGAAAGTCCTGGAAACTGAAATTCGGTTGCTATTTTTGTGCTCCATTCGGTTGAGATCTTCTCCCCGAATATCTCCACCGTTTCAGGAATGTTCTTAGCTAAATATATTGGCGGTTGCAAGTATGGTTAAGGGCTTCAGTAAAAATTGGATTTTTACTGGGGTTGTTATCTCATGTGAATATTTACTGCGGTAAACTTTGGAGTTGCCTTAAGACTTTTACCTAAGTGGTTATAAGTCCAGTTCGAACATTGTGGGAATAATTCTAGCTGCTGGTTATCTTGTTAAGTGGTTGCGATTTTTGTGCAAAGGTGGTTAAAGTCCTTTCCACAATTTTAGGAAGTTGTTGGAGTGAATCTAGACATCCCTTACTTCTAAATAAAATCGGTCCCTTAAATATAAAAGCTGGTTAGTTTTATTATGTGGGAAAGATAAATAAAAAGGAGATGGTTGAGATATTCTCTCCTTCCTTGCGCAAGTAGTTAAGGGTGATTCCTAACTAACTTGATTTATTTATTTATCTATCCATGCGGTTAAGATATTGTTGGTGAGATAATTGTGGGCTGACTTGTTGTATTTAAATACATAAGGAGGCGGCACAATTATAGGAGAATGGTTATGGAATCGGTTGTGATCTTCCTTGGAGAGGAGGCGCCACAATTATAGCTAACAAAAAGATAAAGCTATTTATCTTAAAGATAAATGAGCCTTTTATCTTGTAAGTTTGTTAGGATTTTAAGTTCTCTTCCTCCCTTATAAATACAAGGCGAGAAGGTTCTTAGAATCACAACACAAACCGAGTTTGTAAGCTAGAGAGAATCCATCGGTATCCATCATTGATATCCATTATCATCCATTGTTATACTCCTTATACTCACGCAACATTAAGAGAGGATTTGAGAAGAAAGGTTGGACCTTTGTTTCTAAATCAATACCGCAAGAGAGAAAGGAAAGAGCTTGGAGTTCTAATCCTTGATCCCACAAAGAGTTCGAGTTGTTCAAGGCTAAAGACTCAACCTTTGCTAGAGTCTGGAGAGCAACGAAGTAGAGTTCCCTTCTTTCCTCTTTGTTCTCGGATTGGCGAGTGGTTGGAGTGCCAAAGGAACCATTGCTAAATTCACCGTGTTGTCCAGCTCCAAACCTACCAACGGGATTCTGGTGGTTTAAGAGGTACACGGGTTCGAAGGTTAGCGAGTCAAACTGTGGACGGTTTTGCATTCAAGTCCCTCTCCTTGTCCAAAGGCGCAAAATGTCACGTTGTGAGCAACGGGTGCACAAAGGTGTTGGCTTGGCATGAACTGGATCAAAGGGAGTAGAGGCTGATCAACTTGGGCGTAAGTTGAGCCGGTCATAGCGACTATTTTATCGTGTGACAATACCCATTTCCATTTATCCCTATACAGAAGAGAACGATCCCCACTCGGTTTAAGTCGATCGATGGCTCTGGAAGTTCATGGGTCTGGCGCTGGGAGTAGATCATCGCCCGTAGTTGAAACAAGATAGGATATGGAGATAGTAATTGCAGCGTTCAGAGCCATTCCGCCGCTGTATTTGTGAATAAACAACACCTATGGAAAATGAGGCTCTAGTTAATTAAGTCAGGAACTGGAACTCAAAAGAACAGAGGAAATTGAGATGTAAATTAGTTACCTCGAGGACCGTTTTGAGGAAGTGGAGAGTGAGCACCAGTCGGAATAAGAAAGATCTTGACGATTCATCAGGTGGGACGAAGAGAAAGGAAATAATACTGACGAGAAGCGCTGGGACATAACCGATTAACATTCCCCATCTGCTGGGAATCACGACTCTGTTTCTGGAATCCGACGATATCATCAGCTTTGAGTACTGAACGTTTTTCCCACTGACTTCGTTGAAACCAGCAATGGCTGCGGAAATTGAATTTGCCACCGATAATACAGTGATTAGTACCGAAGCCGGTGGAAAAACGAACCTTTCCATTACACTCTGCAATCCCATGTCTCCTGTCTTAGCGTGGGTGAATCAAAATTGCAGGGAAGAACAGCCTTATCAGAAGCGGTGAAGTCAGGTGTTAACTTTCTAGTGATGGAGATTCCACGACGTGGCGGGCAATTGTGTACTATGTACGAGGTTATCGTAGGTTCACAAGTTCTGTCGTGGGGGAGTGCACGGTGTATGAACACAAATATGATATTTTTTGTTACACTGTTAGCCTTTTTATTATCTATTTTACTTTATTATATAAGTATAAGTTAAAAATCTTTTTTCTCTGTCTGCATATTATATTTTATATATTTAGTGCTATTTGAAAATTAAAATATATAATAAATTTAAAATCTCTCTTGTGTATTATGTCTTATTTTTAAGAAATAGTTTAAATTTTACAATATTTTTTATATTCTATATTTTATAAATTATGAACTATAACTAAATTAAAAGTTCCAAATATTACTAATTTAAAAAAAATTCTTACAATATCATGAAATTTAATATACTGAAAGATTTACTTATAGAATTCTTATATATATAATATATCACTTAAATTACACCCCCAACCCATAATGTTTGGCGAAATTACACACCCCACCCACGAGGTTTCAAAAATTACTTTGCTCACCCATGTGGTTTCCTCTATTTTACATCTGACAACTTTTATAATATTTGATCAACTTAAACGAGACTTAAATGTTTTCCAAAATTGATAAAAATGTACATGGATGATGCTAAGGTGTTATATTTTTGTCCAATGCCAAATCCAAAATTTTTTAAGGTCATATATGACCTGTGGAACCCAATGAAAATATGTTCACATGTTACATGTTTCATTGGGTCCCACGGATCACATATGAGCTTAAAACACTTTGGATTTCACGCTAGATTAAAATATAACACCTTAGCATTGTCCATGTAAAGTTTCATCAATTTTGGATCACATTTAACCATCTTTTAAGTTGATCAAATATTAGAAAAGCTGTTGGACGTAAACTAGCGGAAACCACATGGGTGGACAAAGTAATTTTTGAAACCTCGTAGGTGGGATGTGTAATTTCGCCAAACATCATGGGTGGGGATGTAATTTTCCCTAATATTTATATTCACTTTTTTTATTTAGTGTGATAAACAAACTAAATAGATGGTTGAAATAAAAATACACAAACATAAAAAGAGTAGTATTACATTGACGGAACAGATGATTATATCACCTCTCTTTTCTATGAGAAAAAGGTGAAACCAAATCTATAATTTTCACTATACCTTTTTTCCCTCTAGGTCTAGTTCACTCAACCGATTATTCTTTATACTTTCCACCATATTTAAAATTTTGACACCATATCCTTTTTGTCATCAATTTCAATGTCAAAGTTGTCTAATTTTTTTTATATCGTCAGTATTGTGTGTGTTGATGAAGCGTAGACATGTAAGTGACAAACTGGCTGAGAATCTTATGAGCAAGCAATTTAGGGAGTTTTACAGAAAGAGTATTGTTGCACGCTTATTGTATCAAGACGGTGATCTTATCAACTTTGCAGAAGAAACTAACAAAAATAACACTAAGTTACACTTAGAAAAAGAAAATTAATAAAATATAAGTGGCAGAAGAAAAAAGAGACATCTCAGAAGAAAAGAACACACAGGGAAGATCTTATTAGAAAGGCAATCATGAAACATTGTTCTAAAAGATGCTTAGACAATTAGATTTTTTGATAGATTGTAACATGACACATGTAAAGTGATGCTGAAACTATGTAGATTTGATTGTGAATGATTGGGATGCATGACTTTTGATAACTAAACAACTTGTAGCTACCCTAGTTTATTGGTGAAGAACAAAACTTCAACTACTTAAATTATAAAGACATATACCTGTTGTGTATCTATATGCAACTGTGTTA
The DNA here is from genome assembly GCA_023374045.1 of Limonium bicolor. Classification (NCBI taxonomy): domain Eukaryota; kingdom Viridiplantae; phylum Streptophyta; class Magnoliopsida; order Caryophyllales; family Plumbaginaceae; genus Limonium; species Limonium bicolor. The sequence goes on from CM041781.1 coordinate 280,396,630, forward strand.
TTTTGTTTCTTTTATTGTTTTCTCACTAAATTAACTATGATTACTTGCAAGAAATTGCCCACAAATTGACTAAAGAACAAAAACAAAATCACTACAGAAGATAGGTTAAAAAAAGTGTGTTATGTGACTTGTATTTTGTCAACCCGTGACTTGTATTTTGTTAACATGTTACTTGTATTTTGTTAACTTGGCACATGTATTTCATTAACCTGTCACATGTATTTCATTAACCTGTCAATTGTATTTTGTTAACCTGTCACTTGTATTTCGTTAACCCTGTCACTTGTATTTCGTTAACCTGTCAATTGTATTTCGTTAACCTATCACTTGTATTTCATGAACCAGTCACTTGTATTTTGTTAACCTGTAACTTGTATTTCGTTAACCTGTCACTTGAATTTCGTTAACCTGTCAATTGTATTTAGTTAACCTATCAATTGTATTTCATTAACTTGACAATTGTATTTCGTTAACTTGTCACTTATCTTTCTTTAACCTGTCACTTGAAATTCGTTAACCTATCACTTGTATTTCGTTAACCTATGACTTGTATTTGGTTAACATGTCACTTGTATTTCGTTAACATATCACTAGTATTTCGTTAACTTATTATTTGGAATTTGCAGTTATTGACGGTGAGCTTGACTTACTTTGACTCTTAAACAACTGGTAACTCAACTAAGGAGAACATTATTAACTGCTATATAGTTATTGGTGAAGAACCAAACTTCTACTACTATTATAAAAAATAAATACTTGTTGTTTATCTATATGAAGCTTTGTTATTCAAACTTATTATGATTTAAAAATCATAAAGGTTTATAGTCTAGGGTTTGTTGCCTAAGGATTAAGGTCGTCTGTGATCTTTTAAATATGCTTCAACTACATCACTTTAAAAGTAGATTCATAAAGAAGTCTTAGTTAAAAAAAATACACTTAAGACATTTTATGTAGTTACTTTCATAAAAAAGAAATGAAGGCAAAGACAAAAATGAAAAAAACAAGAGAAGTGTTATTTGCACTCAAATATTACTTCAAGTAGTCACATTTTTATGCATAGGAGGTAGTCAGCCATTAGGAGGCTATAAGCCCCCTAGCCGCTAGGAGGTCAGAGTATCCATAAAAAAAAAGACTACCCTACACCACACACTCTAAAAACCACCATAGAAAAGCTAAAAACATCGAAGACCTATTTTAGGGTTTGTATTAGAAGGTTTAGGGTCAAACGATCCTAAACCCTAATCCACCAACCCCAAAAATCTTCTGATTCTAAGGTGACACTATAAGGTATAAAACGAATTAAGAAAAAAGTTTACCTTATACCACACACCCTAAAAACCACTCTAGGAAAGTTAAAAAGGTCGAAGGTTTATTTTAGGGTTTTTAGTGGAGGCTAAACCACAAACCTTAAAATTTTTTCAAGTCAGTGGTGACATTATAAAGTATACAATGAGTTAAAAAAATATTACCTTACACCACACACCCTAAAAACCACCCTCAAACAGTTGAAATTGTCGAAGGTTTATTTTTAGGGTTTGTAGTGGAGGAAACCATAGACCCTAAAAATATGTCGAGTCAGTGATGACATTATAAAATATAGAACGAGTTAAAAAAATATTACCCTACACTACACATCCTAAAAATCACCATAGGAAAGTTACAAACGTTGAAGGCTTATTTTAGGGTTTGTTATGAAGACCCTAAACCCTAACCATAACCCTAAAAATCTGTCGAGTAAGTAACTCTTGTATAATTATGAAATGAGTTTAAAAAATGCACTTTATGAAAGTTAAAAACATCGAAGGCTTTTTTAGGTTTTGTAGTAGAGGGTTTAGGGTCATTAACCACAAACCCTAAAAATTTGTCAAGTCAGTGACGACTTATAAACTATAAAACGAGTTAAAAAGATTACCATACACCACACACCCTAAAAATCACCCTAAGATAGTTAAAATGTTGAAGGATTGTTTTAGGATTTGTAGTGAAGGGTTTAGGGTCTAATGACCCTAAATACTAAACCACAGACCCTAAAAATATGCCGAGTCAGTGGTGACAAAGTTAAAACGAGTTAAAACAAAATTACCTAACACCACACACCCTAAAAATCACCCTAGGAAAATAAAAACGACGGAAGATTATTTTAGAGTTTGTAGTGGAGTCAATGTGGACATTATAAAGTATAGAACGGGTTAATAAAGTTACCATACACCACAAACCCTAAAAACCACTATAAAAAAGTTATAACGTTGAAGAAATCCCCTAAAAACCACACTAGAATGGTAAGTGTCAACGAATGCATTTAAGAGTAGCAGCTAATCGGCTACAGAAGGCACATTTGTTGGGCGGTTGTACCATTCATAGCCGCTGGTTGGCTACCAGTGCTACAACCGCTTAGCGGTTACTAGTTAATTATTTTCTTCGTATTGTTTTTTTACCTTCTTAGATTAATTATCATTTCTTCTTCATTAAATTTCTTTGTTATTTCTTTTTTTTACTATGTTAGGAAGAAGGTAAAAAAAGGAAAATAATAATTTTGTTTGAATTATTGTGTGTGTTTAATATTTAAGAATTATTTAATGTTAATTTTATTTTTTTTAGTTATTTCTTGTAATTTTATTACTCTTTTAAATATTTTTGTAAAATTTCATAAAATACCCCTGAATAAAAAAGTGGCATATTGTGAATTTGAAACATGATATGCAATGTAAGCAGTAATTAAAATAGTCATCATGGTCATTCACTAAATAGAAGCACATAGTGAATTATGAAACTTTTTCATTGCACATAATGAACAAGTTTCGAAATTGGGATACATCATGAATTCTGAAACATTTTTATGACATATTATGATTTTTCCCAAATTTTACTTCCAAAACACTTGGTATCAAACAAAAATATGATAGTTGAAACTGGCTGGCGATTATCAGCAAAGTATATCATAACAAAGTAGACGAAAAGACGAACTTGTCGGCGTAAACGGATCGACAAACGGAGCTATAAAGAAAGAAGATATAGCGATTTTAAGACCGGAACCCAGCATCGGCGCCTGCCCTTCTCTGTTGACACCGTTTATATTGTGTTTGCATGAGCAGCATAAGAAAAGACCAATCAACAACACCATGGATTGGCCCTTGAAGCCTCATTCACTTCCCCAAACCACCAACAAAAAATACAGTGGAAATGCCCCCCAATATAGTATATGGATTGTTTAAAATGAAGAAAATGCTTTATCTGTGCTCGTAGTTTATTTAGTGTGAAATAGTATATGTTTTTAAGGTTGGTACATGCCGTTTTTCTATTGAAATTTCATAATATGCAGGATTACATGTACTATGGAATTATATTTATCAATTTCATAGGATCGAACGATCCTACGATCCGATCCTAGGGTTCCATTACGATCCTACAGTAGAATCGCGATCCTGAAAACATTGGTTGGACCCACGGGCTGGTCATCCTAGCTCCTTCCACCTCGTAGCTCGCTCGTCTTCTCCAACTGAATGAATCCATGGCGATCTACCTTGCTCGCACATCTTCACCAACCAAATAAAGCCATGTCTTCCTTTTTGAGTTTTCAAAAGGTTCTCATTCTTCTGCCCTGTTTGTGCTCACTACTCCTATATACTAATTCAAAGTAGTTTTGCACTAACCTGTAGCATTTTTTACTTTGATTCGGCCATAAATTGAACCATCCTAGCACTTCAAATCTAAACCCTAAATATACTACCGTTTATCCTCAAATCGATGATACCTCCTAAAATATGAACCCTAGTTTGTCATGCAATCTTTCACCAAGTTTTTTTTTTTATACTAATTAACCTTAACTCATGTACAGAGTGCTTCTAGAATAGCTTGCGTTTTTTGTTTGAATTTCATGGTTGCTAACGAAAGGTATGAAATAAGTCTCCATCTCGCTTTTCCATCTGGTTATAACCGGTGAACTTTTCTTTTCCTCGCTAGCTGGAGTGCAGGGCGGTGTGAATGTCTTGGAAATCTACTAAGTTTCCACCTAATTATTTCACTGTAGTTGCGATCGTTAATACCGCTTTTTATTTCCTTACTGCTGAAGTGAAGGACCGCTTTTTTTTTTTTTATATATTCAGGTGTTCTTTCGGCACTTCAATTGAATTTCTAGTAAATCTACTGAGTATTATGAACTAATTTTCCTTATTTCCCACCCGTAATTTCTGGTGTTTTGTGCTCACATATTAAGAATAAGCAAGATGAAGCAAAAATTCTAAAATTTCCTTCCCTAAGCTCACACAATACAACTAACTTAATTTCTCCCCAAAAATTATACCTCTCTTTCATTTACCATGTGAGCACCATTGAATACACATACGTGGACTAGTTCAAATTTTTACTTCTTTGTTGAAATATGACCAACACAAACGCACCATTCCTCCCAATCAAAACAACACCACAGATTGAAGTGATGGTAGATTTTTTTTTTATAATTAGTGGAAATACTGAGGTATTATCTTGAAACCAACCTTTCTCGTCAAAGATGCTGTGATGTAGATAGTCCTACATTAATTGTTGTTACTGAATTCGGTGTTAATATCAGTTCGTGAATTTTGGTTATACACAAAACCTATTCATGCGACCTTTATCTAATCATTATCACTACCGTAATTATAAAAAAAAAATTAAAAAGAGCTTCTCAAACTAGGAATTAATATAGGAAAGATAAGTTTATTATATATTAATGGTCAAGACCTCGACTTACGAAATTTAAGAAAAAGAGGGGGAATTATTGACATAGAGAGAGATATTGGAATCAGGGATTGATAGACATCCACACTGCTCTTATTCTAGTAATACTATTAGCTAGTGTAGTGAGCTGTCACCCCCCCTCAAGTCACCGCGATAGCTGCTTGCTTAGTGGCCGCAAGTGCAGGTGGTGCAACCGCAGCTAGGACCGCAGCTGCACTTCCCGTCGGTCTCGGCAGCTGGTATGTCCATCACTGCAGCCTCGACGACGTAGCTGAAATTAATCCAAGAAAAAATATTAATGAAGCACGTACGTACGTAAGTATATTATGTTGAGGAAATTACGTTGGTCTTGTTGAAATTATGTACCTGGTCTGAACGACGTCAAGAGCCAACTGGTTGCCCTTCTTGCTGTGAAACGGGAAAGAATATATACTCTTAAATTAATATAGTTGGAACAAGATTATCATATATAAAAAAGTCAATTAATATAGTTATATGCAATATATTCACAATGAGATCGATGTACTTACGTGCACTGGCTCTTGTTAGCGCAGTCACAGTTTCCACAGTCCATGGTAATTAATTAGAGATTGCTGAGAATATCTGTTCTTTGAGATGAGAATGGAGTAGTTCTAGTTGCTTTTATGTTTGCTTGTGATTTGTAGTCACCCTGACCATGCCTATTTATACAACTCCAACACTCATACATACTTGTAGACTTGTAGTAGGAGGGGAAAGGATCGAAAAGGAATAGTACATATAGTGCAAGCTAGTGTTTGTATGGGTATACCGTATGGCTCCTCTAAGCGGAATCTTATGGGGACGACTACAGAATCTCATGGGGACGACTGTGTGGCTCAAACTGCCTAACTTTTTACTGCCGGTCAATTCAATTTTAAGCTAGCTAGCCTTTCCGATCCGTTCTAATTAAAGGTAGAACGAATATATATGCTTTTAGCGCTATCTCCAGCTACTCTCTAAGAAAAATGGTGGGAATCAAATTTCTGATATTGAAAGATTTTCAGCAGCTAACTCGATCGCTACGCATGGAGAGGAAGCAAGCAAGCACACACAAACTAATGCGGAAGCTCGATCGATCGTCGTTTCTAATTTCTACACGTCTTTTGTCGAATCAAGGAATGCAATGTCGCGCGCGCCTAGTTTACTGTTATACATTGCGCGCGCCCACAATCCAAAAGGAGAATAAGTGCTGGTCGTCACTTTGCAGGACCAGATTGATCCACCAACTTATACGTACTCACCTTCATCGAGTAAGGAATATTACTATATCATTGTTTCTGCCGACTTCTCTCTGGTTTATCATAAAGGAAAGACGTGCACGATTCATGTAAGTGCGGTTCGGATAACTTACAGGTTGAGGAAATGCAAGTTCGTGACGTTATTTTATCTTGATAACTCATCGCCTGATCTGTTCAACAACTTTAAACAATCATGTTCATCTCTAGACTACACGTTGATGTTAATCAACAAATTTTAATTTCTCTTTCGAAATACGGTAAAAGTCACTCAGACTTGGCACCTTTGTTACATCAAAACCCAAAATAAATATACCCCCTGTGTGCAAGCCTTGTATGGTGTGATAATTAAGTATTCCCTAAAGATGTGCATTCCCCATGGAGATGTGAAACACTTCCAATATTTGAATAAGATTTTGTTAATCAGGTATCACCATATTTCTCCCTTTTGCGAAATCGAAAATGATATTTAAAAGTTCAACTCACGAAGTGTAAAATAGCATATACTAGATCATTAAAATGACATTTATACAAATTCATGTGTCGGAACACAGAATTTAAGTATATGCAGTTCATATAAAAAAAAGGCAATGAATCGGCATGAAAAAGGGTAGGGTCGAGCTAAGGATGACTAGGAAACTGGATGTAGATTGTCAATACAAAAAGGTAAAAGATCAACACAGACTTCAAGAATACCACGTTGATTGATCTTTGACTCTCAGATGTTTCTCCAGCTTTGACTAAGCATGTGACAATATAATTTAGGCCTTCAAAACAGACTCTGCAAATTCATTCATCTTTGTAGGTAGATGGGTCAGAAGCTCTAAGAATTTTGAAGACACATCCAAAGCCTTTAATGGTTGTTTAACAATTCACTGACCACTAACCAGTCCAAGACCGGTCTTAGTGAGTGTTTTAAATCCTAGTTCATGATTAATATCTAGAGGGTTATACTAGACATCATCCAGAGGTACACCATGAAAAATGATCATGTGTAATCTTGTGCAGCATATAGTACATCATAAGTTAAGAGGCTGATACGAATCTCTATTTCTAGAGTGTTGCATAATTCCTTTATTTCTTCCTAGAAAACCTCAGCTCTAGTCTTGAACAGGGTTGTCCAGTCTTGTGCTGAAATAAAGCTAGCATCTACAGTTGAACGATGCTTGTTGAACTAGGAGCAAACCACCATTTTTCCTAGTACTATTTGAGAATCTTTTATTGGCTTGGGAAAAAAAGGCTAGCAAAGAGACCCAGTATGAGAATCAGTGGTGAGATAAAGTTGTATGCAAAAAGATACTGAAAAAAATGTGCAAAAGAAAGCAGAAGATAATGAGTGTAAGGTGACAAGCGGAAGTGGGATCCAAACTGATGGGTCAGCTGGTCAAGTAGAGAAAACCCGGAAATTTGAGTGATGATACAATGGATAGTGCCACTAGATGTTAAATGTTTCAACTTAGAATTTGATCCATATCAGCCAAATTAATAATCAAGAAATATCACGGACAAAAAAATAGTCCTCGTTTGTTAATCAAAGTCATCTTCAATCACGTAAGAACTCCTCCTAAACGTTTACCTGTTACTAAAGGATTCAAAATGAACTAACTTGGTACCTACCGTGCCAGATGATGACACTATTACATAAGGGGCCGCATCAGATCATGTGTTGAAACTATAATCATCAGCGGAGCAACCAAACTTTGATAGATGTTTGCATTGGTCTTGATCACACTACTTTATAACTTGTGAAATGTTCAACTTCAAAAGAAAAATCATGCAACCAGGTGAAGTAGGGACCCGTGTTGCATACAACATATACAAGAACAACGGGGGTTCCAGTGATAAAATCAACAACAAACTCATGCTGGACTTAAAACTTAACCAGCATGCGTAGACCTACAACATTCACTTTTCCAAGTTTTTTCTGGTATCTTTGTACATTCGCATGAGTGAAATGAAGAATAAGTTTCAAACATCTTTAAAAAATGCAATAAAATTTTAACAAGACAATCCATATTCAAAGGCATGCAAAAGCAACAAAAAAGTGAACTGTAATATTTATCTATTCATATGTAAAAGATCACCTAGCTAGAGTCCTAAAGTAATATCTAATGAGGATAGTGAAGCTCTACTACTTGTTTTGCTCCAGACTTAGTCCCAAATCTACAATAGTCACTCACATAATATATTATCTTTGATATACAATTCAATTATAGAGGTGAATCCCCTCATTTAATTTGCTTTATAGATTATACTTCTGATACATTTGAAATGCAAAACAATATTGATTGCTGGAACTTCTTCCTAGACACTCCTAAATTCAAGCACCATAAGATCTCCATAATCCAAAGTAAACATCATTTTAAACTTTTAAATGGGGACCAAGACAGTGTATCAACTGAATAACGCTACACAATCATGATGACCCTGTTGGGTTTTTAGCTAGTTACCTTATGATGTTGTTTTGTGCTAGATTTTGGGCCTCATCTATCACCAATGGGAGTATCTAGGTGAATCATGCACAAGTATCAACTATGAATCCCTGATACCTTAATATATATATGTTGGTATATTGGCCTCATCATCATTGATTATGATAGCTGGAACATTAAACCAAAACGGGTGTGTAAATGGTAAATTGGTACTTTTGATCCCATTAGATGTGTGTTGTCTTCAAAACGCAAATAGCTTCTGATACCTACATCCTTAGGAACAATTGGTAAATGGCCATTTCTATATATCGGAGAAGGCCATCAAAATTAGATTCCACTTCTAACAATCCATCATAATTGAAGTCATCAACGAACACGTAAGAACTTTTTCCAAATGTTAACTGCTTACTAAATGATTCAACATGAATTAAAATAGTACCTATGTGGTGGATGATGATATTGTTACATATGGGGTCGTATAGGGCATATATTGATATTAAAATCATTATGGAGCAATAAGATTATGGTACATGTTTGTATTATACTTGATCACTCTAGCTTATAACTTGTGGAACGTTAAAATTCAAAAGCAAATCATGAAACCAGTTGAAGTAGGAACCCAGGTCGTTCACAGCATAGTAAGGAACACCTGAGGTCCAACGTAAAAATCAACAACGAACACATGTTGGGCCTTCATGCATGCATAGATTAACAACATTCAACTTTCCAAGTTTTCTTAGGTACCTTTTTTTATTCGAATGAGTGGGATGAATAATAGGTTTAACAACTCCATCTATAATGAATTCAAAATTCAAATATAATATTGATAAGGTTCAAATTAACTCAATAAATGCTATAAATTGCTTATAGAACAAATACACATTCATAGGCATGCAAAACCAACACAAAAGGGCAACTTCAATATTTCTTTATCTATATGAAGGGGATTAGCTTAATTCAATCTCAAAGTAAGCTCTAATAAGAACATTAATTCTATAATACATGTTTTTGTCAAGACTTTATCCCTAATCTACATCCATGTCTTGTATAATACATTAGCCTTGATATACGATTCAATTAGAAAAGTGAATCCCCTCAATTGAGTAGCTCCATAAATATTATACTTCTCATACCATCGAAATGTAAAACAATTAATTGCTAGAATCTTTTACCCAGACACTCTACCCTTCTAGCACTGTAAGGACTCCATAATTAAATTTGAACATTATTTTGAACTTTTGAAATGGGGGCCTAGACATTGTACAACCGAATTAAGCATATCATGAAGAGCCCACTAAGTTTTTAGCTAGTTTATTTGGGATGTTGTTCTCTGCTAGCTTGCTGACCTCATCCATTCCTTGTGATAGGTAGGTAAATCTTGCACCAGTATCAAATATGAATCCTTGATACCTTAATACATACACTTATATATTTGCCTCAACATTATCGATTATGATAGCTTGCACATTAACACCCAAATGGGTGTTTAAGTGGTAAATTAGTACTTTTGATCTCACTAAATGTGTCTTGTATTTATAAAACACATAACTTCTGATACCTACATTCTTAGGAAAGCAGCTGGAAAATGAATCCATATCTACATATCGAAGAAGGCCACCATAGCTATCTCCAAACACTCCATCGAAATCAAAGCCATCATCGTTCTTGAAAGAACTCCATTTAAACATTGACCACTTACTAAAAGTTTCAAAATGAACTAAATTGGTACCTACCGTGCCAGATGATGATACTATTCCCTAAGGAGACGTATCAGAGCATATATTGAAACTATAATAATTAGTTGGGCAACCAAATTCTGGTACATGTTTGCACTCATCTTGATCACACTACTTTATAACTTGTGATATTTTTAACTTCAAAAGAAAAATCATGAAACCAGGTGAAGTAGGAACCTGTGTCGTATGCAGCATATACAGGAACAACGAGGGTTCCAACGATAAAAGCAACAACAAACCCATGCTGGACTTAAAACTTAACCATCATGCGTAGACCTACAACATTCACTTTTCCAAGATTTTCTAGTATCTTTGTACATTCACATGAGTGACATGAAGAATAAGTTTCAACATCCTTAATAAATGCAATAAAATTCTAACAAGACAATCCATATTCAAAGGCAGGCAAAAGAACAAAAAAGGTGAACTGTAATATTTATCTATTCATATGTAAAAGATCACCTAGTACAGTCCTAAAGTAATGTCTAATGAGGATAGTGAAGCTCTACTACTTGTTTTGGTCCAGACCTAGTCCCAAATCTACAATGACTCGTATAATATATTCTCTTTGATATACAATTCAATTATAGAGGTGAATCCCCTCATTTAATTCGCTTTATAAATTATACTTCTAATACATTTGAAATGTAAAACAATATTGATTGTTGGAACTTCAACCTAGACACTCCTAAATTCAAGACCCATAAGATCTTCATAATCCAAAGTAAACATCATTTGGAACTTTTAAATGGGGACCAAGACAGGGTATCAACTGAATAACGCTACACAATCGTGATGACCCTGTTGGGTCTTTAGCTAGCTAACTTAGGGTATCAACTGAATAACGATACACAATCATCTATCACCAATGGGAGTATCTAGGTGAACCATGCACAAGTATCAACTATGAATCTCTGATACCTTAATATACATGTTGGTATATTGGCCTCATCATCATTGATTATGATAGCTGGCACATCAAAACCAAAACAGGTGTGTAAATGGTAAATTGGTACTTTTGATCCCATTAGATGTGTATCGTCTTTAAAACACAAATAGCTTCTGATACCTACATCCTTAAGAACAATTGGTAAATGTCTATTTCTATATATTGGAGAAGGCCATCAAAATTAAAGTCCACTTCTAACAATCCATCATAATTGAAGTCATCAACGCACACGTAAGCACTTTTTCCATATGTTAATTGTTTACTAAATGATTCAACATGAATTAAAACAGTACCTATGTGGTGGATGATGATATTGTTACATATGGGGTCGTATAGGGCATGTCGTATAGGGCATATATTGATATTAAAATCATTACAGAACAATAAGATTATGGTACATGTTTGTATTCGACTTGATCACTCTAGCTTATAACTTGTGGAACGTCAAAATTCAAAAGCCTATCATGAAACCAATTGAAGTAGGAACCAATGTCGTTCACGGCATAGTAAGGAACACCTGAGGTCCAACGTATAATACATTAGCTTTGATATACACTTCAATTAGAAAAGTGAATCCCCTCAGTTGAGTAGCTCCATAAATATTATACTTCTCATACCATCGAAATGCAAAACAATTGATTATCGGAATCTTTTACCCAGACATTATTTCCTTCTAGCACTGAAAGCACTCCATAATAGAATTTGAACATTATTTTAAACTTTTGAAATGGGGGCATAGACATTGTACAACCGAATTAAGCACATCTTGAAGAGCCAATGAGTTTTTAGCTAGTTTATCGGGGATGTTGTTCTCTGCTAGCTTGCTGACCTCATCCATTCCTTGTGATAGTAGGTAGGTAAATCTTGCACCAGTATCAAATATGAATCCTTTATACCTTAATACATACGCTTGTATATTGGCCTCAACATTATTGATTATGATAGCTTGCACATTAACACCTAAATGGGGTTTAAGTGGTAAATTGGTACTTTTGATCTCACTAAATGTGTCTTGTATTTATAACACACATAACTTCTGATACCTACATTCTTAGGAAAGCAGCGGGAAAATGAATTCCGTATCTACATATTGAAGAAGGCCATCATACCTATCTCCAAACACTCCATCGAAATCAAAGCCATCATCGTTCATGTAAGAACTCCATTTAAGCATTGACCTCTTACTAAAAGATTCAAAATGAACTAAATCGGTACCTACCATGCCAGATGATGATACTATTCCATAAGGAGTCGTATCAGGGCATATATTGAAACTATTATAACTAGCTGGGCAACCAAATTCTAGTACATGTTTACATTCGTCTAGATCACACTACTTTATAACTTGTGATATTTTGAACTTCAAAAGAAAAATCATGAAACCAGGTGAAGTAGGAACATGTGTCGTATGCAGCATACACAAGAACAGTGGGAGTTCCAATGCTAAAATCAACAACAAACCCATGTTGGACTGTGAACCTATCCAGTATGTGTAGACCAACAACATTCAACTTTCAAGTTCTTTCAAGTATCTTATTACGTTTGGAAAAGGGACATGAAGCGAGCAAAACATTACTAAGATGGATCTTCATTTTAACGTATGTACAAGTGTATGAATTTTATCTTATACGTACTAGCTATTCTAATAACGAAATTTATGCAATTCAACCTATGGTTACTAATAAATTAAGCAAACGCTCCTCTTGACTCAAAATGAACAAATAAGTACAGTTAAACTACATCTTTAGTTGACAATATTGGAACTAATAGCTTAATGAATGAATTTCATAATTAAAAACCGATCTACAGTTTGACTTCCAAGTGTCCAACTTAACTGATATGTGTTGCTGGTTGTATGGCTCAAATCACTAAATATGTAACGAAAGTTGAACGAAAAAAATTACTCTACACTAAACCAATGTTTTTTGTTAAATGAATGACTTATAATATATGCATTATGCAGCTTAAATACAATGTTTTGAAGGGTAATTGATAACTTTTTTGTTCTTAATTTTCGCACGTCCTAAACAAATTACTTTTGTAACCAATTTGTCACTTATACCACCAAAAAAAAGTATCTCTATAAATATTATACTTAGACACCCTTTCACTCTAGCACCATAAGCCCTTTATAATCTAATCTAAACATCATCATTAACTTTCAAATGGTGCCCTACACATTATATCAACCAAATAACGCAACTTAAATCATGATGATCCCAGAGGGTTTTTAGCTGGTTTACTTGGGATGTTGTTCTATGCTAGCTTTTTGGCATCATTTATTACCTTCGGAGTAAATAGGTGACTCTTGCACTAGTATCTGTAACACCCCATCCAACGTTAACACACTTACTATAAACTACAGCGGAAAAACAAACCTCAACACATTACTTAACTCGTTGGTGTTACATGCCGTTAGCCACCCACGTGGCTAACAAGGCTAATCCATATACATTGTACCGGTCTGATGGGCTAAATTCCCGAGCGACTACACATTATTATTCCTTCCCATTAACAACAACAATAACATACACCTTTCAGCTATACCGAGTATTTATAAACTGATGCCGATAACAATTTCGGTCTTACTACACCTACTGTATATATACACTTAAATGAATACCCATGTACAACGACTACCCCGTCCTACTCTCGAACGGCTTCCTGCTCTTTGTACCTGAAATAGGAAAAGAAGAGAAAGGGTGGCCCCCGAGGGGCTCAGCACCTTTGCTGGTATGGTAATCCCGCAGCCCACATGCTACCGGGCCACGCACAACTAATTGTCGTCTTAGCATGTGATTTATTATATTTAATCATGCATGCAACTGTAAACACACAACACATAGTCATTTCGCCTCAACGGGCTCAACAAACGGATAATATATCCTTACTTGATAAGTCACTCATGGTATTCATTATTCCTAGAGTGTTCCTCCTCTAATGGAGCTACTTCCTTAATAGATGACACTTACCCTTAAATCGGGTTATCCTTAAAGGTCTCTTGTCACAAACTGGGATTCATTTCCATGATCCACACACTCCATACCGAACAACATGTATCATTCCTCACATAACAAACATAACAACACTCTTCACGTTTCAACGTGCACATAATAACATCGCAATAGTAATTGCATCACAACAACATCCCATAACATAACGGGAACGGTCCTCTTAGGAACCGACCCAAACATAGTTAATTCACTGGTGAGCTAGAGAATGTGTCACTCTCATGGAAGCTCGTTATACAATAACAACAACACTCATTACCGTCCTAATAGTCGGACGAGTAACTTAAGTTAAGATGGTTCGGGTTGGAGGCCCGAACACACCCACAACACATGTTCCCCCTAAACCAATCATAAGTCAGAATAGGAAAAGCTTTGGAGTAAGCTTGTGGAGATTGAAGACCGGGAAAGGAACTCAATCTTGACATAATAGAGGTCGAACCTGGAATGACAACGACCCCCATCCTCACACACCGTGGCCGGAACAACCGGACTCCTCACCCCCATTAGTACATATATACTTATAAAATAAGTAGTTAGAGATCCATTATGGAGCCTACCACATCCACACACATACGGTATCATAACCGAGTTTAAGCACACAAGGGAGGTTCACACACACTTGCATACAACAACAATATCCAACTACTCACACATAGCCATGGCTAGAACGTCCCATGGTTCGGGTCGCTTAAATCCGAATACCGAACTCTCGTGTGATCCTAGACTCAGTTAACTAAGGTTAACACTTCCGAGGTTAAATGGTATCGGAGTTGAACACGCCACATAAATGAATTACTGTAAACTCATTACATGTTTAATCTTACAACGTGGCAAACATACAGAAAAACACATTGGCATACAAGCCGGTGTAATCCGGTAGGGACACAGGTTGCAAGAAACCATACCTGTCACCGGAGTCCACTTTACCACGTCCACTTATGTTCCTCGAGCAACTCTCGAACAACTGATAACATTACATGTACTTTTATTAACATCGGGGTAACATGATTGTTTAAAGTCTAATGCTTATAACTTATCCCCGTTAATTTAGTTATATAACTTCACATTTTAACTTGTTTTACCTTTACATTTTAATACAACTTTTCCCCACTAATTGTCATTATAACTCACTTAACATGTCCTTTGTAATCTTATAACATCATTACTTAATATTCCCCAGCATCCATAACCTTAAACAAATTTTTTTTTTTTTTACATACTTTAGGCCGTCCGACCCACCGTCCGACCCAACTGGGTCGGACCGTTCCAGAAACTTTTCCCGTCTTTTAAATACACCTGTCCGACCCAACCATCTGGGTCGGACCATTCCAGAGGCTTAGAACACACACATGTCCGACCCATGTCCGACCCACCCTTCTGGGTCGGACCATTACAGAACATTTCCTGACGTCTAACAGAGGCTGTCCGACCCAAACTTGGGTCGGACCTCTGGGTCGGACGTCCTCTAAACTTACCCAAACTTTGTCAAATCTTCACCAAACTTCTCCTAAAGCCTCTTAATGCTTCCTAACAACATTTGGTACCCTTATATCCACATACAACATCCATGAAACTCATTTTCTAATTCCTTAAGCCTTTACTTATCCTCACAAAATTCCTAACACTTACAATGTTTTCTCCTTAAGGTTTCTAGGTGGTATTTCACCTATAATGACCACTATACCAAGGTGTTTCCTCTATACCTGAACATCATCTCTCAAACTTCTTTTCTTACTAACTAAACCTCCTTTTTCACATCTTACCTAAACATCACTTCTTCCTTGTACATCAACATTCCTAAACCTTAAACAAACTTCTCCAAGACTTAAATACATTCTCAAAAACACACATTGAATTCCTAGAACTCCCAAGATAATACCTAAATCCTTGCATCACTCTAAATCACCTTAATACATGTTTTCTTTCTTAGTAAAACATTTGTTCACCTTTCACACTTCCTAGTTCACCAAAACCATTTAAAACACTTCGAACTTCTTACACATTTCCCCAATTTGGCCATAGCTTCTCTTGTATTTACTCACATCCAAACACTTAGGTTTTTACCTTATTTCATTCAAGAACACCTAAAATCCATCAAACACATTTTATACACAAGACCTCACACATTTAGCACTACATCACAATATAGTGTATAACTTAAATTGCTTGGCACTTAGGCCCTTAAACAACATGGCTTTTAGGCCCTTAAATTACATAAACCTTAAACACTGAATTTCCACAATATATAAGCCTTTGACCTGCAATTACACACACCAAGACATATGTTCTTTTACTAGTCTCCTTGAGAACACTTTACTAAGTCATTCACCATTTGCTCTTTAGGTAGTTTTAGCAAGCATTATAAGCTCATTTCTCCTAAGGCATTAAACCACATTGAGGTAGCATATTTACCTCTTTTCCTCACAAACTTCTTTCTTGTTTCCTTGTTTAAAATCGGCTAAGCTTAGTTGCTTGTCAACTTCTAAACATTACACAAACAATGTGATAAGTATTCGAGCTCCAAGCTTAATCTCATTGTAAACCCTAGGTTTTACATTGTTCAAAGAGCATTAAGATAGTTATTTTACCTTGGTCTTTGAAGGGAATTGGAATATCTACCAAGAGAGGACTCCACCAAGTCCTTGAAAGATTCAAATGGAGCTAGAACAAAGCAACACAATGAGCACCATTAATGGTGATTTTCGGACAACAAAACATGGAGGAAACTTGATTTTTCTTTGAGATTCCTTACCTAGAAGCAAAGGAGATCAATAATATGTGGAAAGACAAGCTCAAGCTCCTTCAATGGTGGAACTCCATGGCACCGAAATGGGGCTCTTGAAGTTTTAAGAAGATAGGAATGAAGAGCTTGATGAGAGGAAGAGATTGGTGGTGTTTGTTTTTGATTTGGATAAGTGAGCTAGATTTTACAAGAGGTCAAAGATGGACTTCCATGGTGGTGGTGCTGTATTACCGTGAGAGAACAGCAAGAAGGGAGGAAGAAGAAGGTTGGAACCGTGTGAAATGAGAAAGGAAGGGAGAATGAAGATAGCCTTGCTTTTTAGAAGATATTTGTAACTTATAAAGCAAATAGTACCTTAATTAGTCATCCTTTCTTTTCTTAGTAAATTAACAAGTGGGTGGTGAGTCACACCTTAAGGAAACCGGCCCCCTTTATTACATAAGGGCATTTTAGTCTTTATTTGACAATTTAATTACTTATAACAACACATGTTACAAACTAGCTTATAAAAATCACTATTCACAAAAACAAGGCACATAGAAGTGAATTTTTGATTTCCCATTGACATAGACTTCCAAATGTGATACTATATAGTACACATGTTAATTAAAGAGTAATGATGGACATTTAGCCATTCAAAACTCATTTACAAGACAATTTTTCAAAAACGTGCTTTAAGACTCCTTAAAGCACTTTTGTGTTTTAACTTGTTTTCAAGCTTGGTTTTCTTTGATAATTGATTTAATATGTTCATTAACATTTTTATAAGGTATAGGTATGACCATTAGGTCTTTTACAAATTTATCCCAAGCTTAGAGCACATTTTGCTCTTATTGACTTTAAGGTATTTTCTTGTGTTTATTTGGTTTCATCGTCTACCAAGGTTTCCTAAGGACTTATTAGCCTTATTAAATCATACTTGAATATTATTAAGTCTTGGTAGGCTCTTTGGGTCCTAACCAAGTTCACTCATAGCTTAGAGCATGTTTTTGCTCAAACTGTGTCTTAGTGCTTTATTGCATTTTACTATGGTTTAAATTGTTCACTGATGTTTCTAAGGCACTTTTTAGCCTTTACATACCATAGTTTGATATTTAAACCACATATCAAGGTTTGGGGTATTTCAATCTACCCCCCTTAAAAGAACTTCGTCCTCGAAGTTTACATTTCCCTCACATCTTGGATTAGAATACGGGGATTACTTATAGAGATAAAACTTCCATAACTAAATACACTTTACATCACAACCTCGGACTTAATGGTCCGGGCAACACATACACATCCATACATAACATAACATACTCACATGACAACCTCGGACTCAATGGTCCGGGTATCTTAACAACATTTACACATACATAACAACCCTTAGACTCTTAGGTATGGGTACCATAACAACATTCAGACACATAGGTCTTGATAACATAACAGCCTTTAGACACATAGGTCTATGTAACACAACACATTTAGACTCATAGGTCTTAATAGCATACACTTTAAGAACTCAAGGTCAAAATAATATTTCTTACTCATACCACACAACATGTCTTAGCATGTATAACAAACAGAAATACCTTTTCCATCTCTCCATGGGCTCCAATCCCATGTTGAGTACATATACACTGTGATCCCGCAGAACCCGGTCGCGATGGACACCTTCTGGTCCCCGTTCCTTTGGGAGGTCAAAATAATCACATACATTTTTAACATATATACTTCTCATGTCACCGGTCCGAAGACAAAGGCTCATGCGTCCTCAGCTCGTGAGCAAGTACTACAAAAATATTCTTTACTAGGTTAAGTATAAGAGAATCCTTTATTCAAAATATTAATCGATTGTTTGAAAACACCAATTGAAAATCCTTTGAAAACACAACACAACTCCAAGTCCAACTTATGCTCTTTGCTTCTTTCTTAACGTGGTTATTTGTGTCCACTAACAGGGAGCTTCTAGAGTCATCCAACCCTGATGTGATCAGCATCAGTGTTGAACTATCCTTCCACCCCAATTTGTGTTCGGCTTCCCTTGATCTCATGATAATCAAGTTTCACCTCCCACTTCATTTTCAACCAACAACTAATTCAAGCATATACCATTTTCCATCTTTAAATCCTTCTAGTCATAATCATTACATCTCCAAGGGATAGAACTCCGTCTATCAGTTATTTCCATTCACTTAAATGTTGTTACCTAGGGAATCTCATTCTCACTAGGTTCTATGTCAGTTTCGTATTCTTTCATGAATCACTATGTAGTATATATATACATATATATTTTATCAAAATACAACACAACATTTCACATTTATACACTGTCGGGGTTTGTTCCCCCGGGAGTTTCTCTACTCCCACACTTGTACTATCACTCACAACTGTTAATAAATCAACACACTTATCACAATGGTATTCGCATCTTCTGTGCGCAATTACCACAATTAAACCATGACTGAATGTGTATGTTTACGTAACACACACACCAGTCATCAGAACAATAATTTTGTGCTATGCACAATATAAGTCACATACACTACGTACTCTTGTACGGTAATATACACTAAGTGGTTTGCGCTCTACCCCCCTTAAAAGGGATTACGCCCACGTAATCAATCACTAAACATTGGCTTAAATGTTCTGCCGTCGTGAAGTGTTTTAACTTCCACGCGGTCCATTACACAATGGATTCTGATTAGAGGATCTTAACCATATTGGCGGTTTAGTTCCTAAACCAAGAATTCTCATTGGAGTTTGTTTAAACTCTTAGTTGGTTTCGATTCTGGCCTGTTAGGCTTCTAGGCGTTAATAATTAGCCATTCACTCATGTTCACCATGCACATTCAACACTTGAATCACTGGCTCACTAGTTTCTGCTGCGAAACTCTAATAACTGTAGAGCTTAATTGCTCCATTTTGTTATTCTTACTGTATTGTACATCCCCAATTGTCACCTTCATCTTGGTAACAATGGTTTCTCAACCGACGCGTGGTATCTCTTACCGTTAGCGAATTCGGTGAGTTATAAACTTTCTATCCACTTCCATAACAATTTACTGTGTAAATAGTTATGTATTTCACAATGATTGACTTGTTCCCTTCCGACTTACTGTCGTTTGAGATTGAGCTACTACCTAGTGTGTAGTGCTCTCTCAGCTATTTACAACATTTGGGGTATACTCCATACCGATATTTGGCAGTTAGTGCTACTGTAGTCACTTACTGTTAATCATGTCTCCACATTTGGTTTTGTACCAGCACTCTTTTATTGGTGCGGCCTTGCATTTCCTATGCATCAGCCATTATAACATTATTGCTCCACAATTATCATGTTTCCAATTCCTAGCTATCCCACTCGATCATCACTGCGCAAGTGCAATACCAAAACACTCAGTCATACAGAGTGCAGAGGCGTAAACTCTTGACAGTAAATCCCTTATGCGATTCGCCATGGAATTCACACTGAGTTCCTCATCACACAGTACCTACCACTGGCTTATTGCCCAGTCTGTTTAACATCGCTTATCTTGCATCTCTACTAGTTTAACTCATAACTGGTCTTATCTGTTACATTATCGTTTAACAATACTTATACAACGGTCGCTTGTTGCGCACCGTGCTCTTACTCCTTGTATAACATCAGCTTATATCGTATTTACTGTCACATTAACTTCCACACATATACTTACATTATTCACATTATGGTTCGTCACTCATTTGGATGACCACTGAATGCTCTTTGAGCATCGCTCATTCGAGTCACAAGCTGGCATTATTCAGCTCGGTGTTTCACAAGCTACTAAACTAACTGTTCTCTCCAATAACAATAATATTGTCCATCCTCAACATATTTCTTGAACTACCGCTCCTGCGGTCTCACAATATCGAGAGGTATCCCCACTCTTAATGCAGTGGTTCGTTACCACTCTATTTACTGTATCACATAAACTTCTATAATTAACTCAAATTTACATAACATATCTTGCTTATGGCTTATAAGCCTTGCTGCCTTGAGCTCCATGACAAGGTCGTTGCATTCCGTTTCCTTTCATGGGATGCCCCTTAGGTTTGTCAGTCCGTCTCCTGACAACTTTGTCTAAACTGGGTGTTAGTTTCAATCCTTGTGTTTCTGTCATGCATTTCATTCAACAATTGTTGATGCGAACACCCTTCAAGGATTGCTCCTGGGTGTTGCTAAGTTATGCCATTACATTCGGCTCACACTTATTGGTATATTTAGTTAGCCACGCCGTTTTGCGTTCTTAGCTGGCTTATCATCTCCTTCTGTGAAGATCAGCATTTCCTAGTAGTGTAGGTACTCATTCTGGGAGTTTCATCCCGTTCATTGCACATTAATGTGTCCACATTAGGCATCTGCTTGCCATGTACAGGCTGGGTCACCGTTCCAGCTATCATGTCTATCCCTGAGGATCCTTAAGTCATATACGATGTCTTTTCATTCAGTTAGTGCACTTCGCACCTCCTGACCCTTAAACATTTCCTTGGAAGGAATTCACTAATTCCTTTAGTTTCGTTAACTTAACCGAGTTTCTTTACTTCAACCATTCATGGTAGTCCTTAGCTCTCGTTTGACTTATACTGCTGACCGTAGTACGGAGTCGACTACTTCCCGTGTTTCGGACTCTACTCGTATACATATGTGGGGTACCATACTGATACATTACTACTTACCCAACTAACCATAAGTAGGTCTGTCAGGCCCACAAGCTCCTATCGGAGTGCGGTCATCCCACAATTCAGTTGGTACACTCGTAGTGTCCGTCACACGCCTAGGTGAAGTATTCTGTTGTCAACTCCCTTATATTGTCCCGTGACAATATTCATTCCATGCTTCCCGAACTTAATCGAGGGAAAGTTTATCCACTGTTGTATCTTTATCAACTGCCCTTGGTTTTACTGGTTTGGTTTAAAAGAAAATCTGGTTTGAAAAGAAACGGGTTTGAGTAAATCTGAGTTTGAAAGAAAATTTTCATGGTTTCACAACATCTTCTTACCTTAACCAAGTCTAGCTTCTTGCTGACTGGTGTACTTACAATTACAGGGGTTAGGCTAACAGGCCTTTCCACTGTTATGACGATCACATTTAACTTTCTAGTACTTTACTAAGTACTTGTAGTGGTTATAAATTTCCCGAACAGCCCTGTTATAGCAGCACTTGCTATGGCAAGTGCGCCATGCTAACTGGCTATCGGTTCAACACATACTGGTTGTGGTATTGTTCTTACCCATACTGTCATCAGTGGCCTTGTTGGCCCTCACTGATCTTACTGCCTTGATAATAACTCTTCTAGGTGACTCCTCACTGTCTTCATATGATAACCATTAACTAGGGTGTTTCCCATTCTGGGAGACCCCTTTTTCTTAGTATTGTATTCTCTTCGTAGCCCGTTCCACGTATTTGGGCACTACGTTGTAGTTCCCTTGTCGGTTGACATACCGTTGGCGTATTATCTGGCAACTGTGGTTCCGTAGACATTCGTCTCGGGTTTCATTAATCCATTTCTTGCCTGTTGCACGGTTGGTGCGTTGCAAGTTGGTTATTCTCGACTGCTTAGCATGTCGACCCAGGTTGCCGGAAATTCTATTCTTCTATACACAAGATTCTTCATTCTTCGCTATTAAATGCGGTCGACATTGTTCAGATGGAGACCGTCTCCGGGATTCCCACTTTTCGGGATCTACCGTATGACAGGTTCTCCATACCCTTAGAGGTACTTAATAACAGCCAGATCGGGTATTCCCGAGTAAGAGAGGACTTTCATCTCTCTGGCGTTATTTCCCAAAGTTATATACAGGGATTGTGGAGGGCGGGATGGATGTTGTAGGTTTCCAGTACACACTGGTAATACCTAACTGGCGTATTTCTCACGCTATCACTCAACCCTTAACCCAGAGTACTAAAATCCTAACTCGGTACTTCCTAAGCTCGGTAATTCAGTCATCAAAGCGATACTTCGCTCTGATACCACTTTTTGTAACACCCCATCCAACGTTAACACACTTACTATAAACTACAGCGGAAAAACAAACCTCAACACATTACTTAACTCGTTGGTGTTACATGCCGTTAGCCACCCACGTGGCTAACAAGGCTAATCCATATACATTGTACCGGTCTGATGGGCTAAATTCCCGAGCGACTACACATTATTATTCCTTCCCATTAACAACAACAATAACATACACCTTTCAGCTATACCGAGTATTTATAAACTGATGCCGATAACAATTTCGGTCTTACTACACCTACTGTATATATACACTTAAATGAATACCCATGTACATCGACTACCCCGTCCTACTCTCGAACGGCTTCCTGCTCTTTGTACCTGAAATAGGAAAAGAAGAGAAAGGGTGGCCCCCGAGGGGCTCAGCACCTTTGCTGGTATGGTAATCCCGCAGCCCACATGCTACCGGGCCACGCACAACTAATTGTCGTCTTAGCATGTGATTTATTATATTTAATCATGCATGCAACTGTAAACACACAACACATAGTCATTTCGCCTCAACGGGCTCAACAAACGGATAATATATCCTTACTTGATAAGTCACTCATGGTATTCATTATTCCTAGAGTGTTCCTCCTCTAATGGAGCTACTTCCTTAATAGACGACACTTACCCTTAAATCGGGTTATCCTTAAAGGTCTCTTGTCACAAACTGGGATTCATTTCCATGATCCACACACTCCATACCGAACAACATGTATCATTCCTCACATAACAAACATAACAACACTCTTCACGTTTCAACGTGCACATAATAACATCGCAATAGTAATTGCATCACAACAACATCCCATAACATAACGGGAACAGTCCTCTTAGGAACCGACCCAAACATAGTTAATTCACTGGTGAGACTAGAGAATGGTGTCACTCTCGTGGTAAGCTCGTTATACAATAACAACAACACTCATTACCGTCCTAATAGTCGGACGAGTAACTTAAGTTAAGATGGTTCGGGTTGGAGGCCCGAACACACACACAAACACATGTTCCCCCTAAACCAATCATAAGTCAGAATAGGAAAGCTTTGGAGTAAGCTTGTGGGAGATTGAAGACCGGGAAAGGAACTCAATCTTGACATATAAGAGGGTCGAACCTGGAATGACAACGACCCCCATCCTCACACGCGTGGCCGGAACAACCGGACTCCTCACCCCCCATTAGTACATATATACTTATAAATAAGTAGTTAGAGATCCATTATGGAGCCTACCACATCCACACAACATACGGTATCATAACCGAGTTAAGCACACAAGGGAGGTTCACACACACTTGCATACAACAACAATATCCAACTAACTCACACATAGCCATGGCTAGAACGTCCCATGGTTCGGGTCGCTTAAATCCGAATACCGAACTCTCGTGTGATCCTAGACTCAGTTAACTAAGGTTAACACTTCCGAGGTTAAATGGTATCGGAGTTGAACACGCCACATAAATGAATTACTGTAAACTCATTACATGTTTAATCTTACAACGTGGCAAACATACAGAAAAACACATTGGCATACAAGCCGGTGTAATCCGGTAGGACACAGGTTGCAAGAAAACCATACCTGTCACCGGAGTCCACTTTACCACGTCCACTTATGTTCCTCGAGCAACTCTCGAACAACTGATAACATTACATGTACTTTTATTAACATCGGGGTAACATGATTGTTTAAAGTCTAATGCTTATAACTTATCCCCGTTAATTTAGTTATATAACTTCACATTTTAACTTGTTTTACCTTTACATTTTAATACAACTTTTCCCCCACTAATTGTCATTATAACTCACTTAACATGTCCTTTGTAATCTTATAACATCATTACTTAATATTCCCCAGCATCCTATAACCTTAAACAAATTTTTTTTTTTTTTTACATACTTTAGGCCGTCCGACCCACCGTCCGACCCACAACTGGGTCGGACCGTTCCAGAAACTTTTCCCGTCTTTTAAATACACCTGTCCGACCCGTGTCTGACCCAACCATCTGGGTCGGACCATTCCAGAGGCTTAGAACACACACATGTCCGACCCATGTCCGACCCACCCTTCTGGGTCGGACCATTACAGAACATTTTCCTGACGTCTAACAGAGGCTGTCCGACCCAAACTTGGGTCGGACCTCTGGGTCGGACGTCCTCTAAACTTACCCAAACTTTGTCAAATCTTCACCAAACTTCTCCTAAAGCCTCTTAATGCTTCCTAACAACATTTGGTACCCTTATATCCACATACAACATCCATGAAACTCATTTTCTAATTCCTTAAGCCTTTACTTATCCTCACAAAATTCCTAACACTTACAATGTTTTCTCCTTAAGGTTTCTAGGTGGTATTTCACCTATAATGACCACTATACCAAGGTGTTTCCTCTATACCTGAACATCATCTCTCAAACTTCTTTTCTTACTAACTAAACCTCCTTTTTCACATCTTACCTAAACATCACTTCTTCCTTGTACATCAACATTCCTAAACCTTAAACAAACTTCTCCAAGACTTAAATACATTCTCAAAAACACACATTGAATTCCTAGAACTCCCAAGATAATACCTAAATCCTTGCATCACTCTAAATCACCTTAATACATGTTTTCTTTCTTAGTAAAACATTTGTTCACCTTTCACACTTCCTAGTTCACCAAAACCATTTAAAACACTTAGAACTTCTTACACATTTCCCCAATTTGGCCATAGCTTCTCTTGTATTTACTCACATCCAAACACTTAGGTTTTTACCTTATTTCATTCAAGAACACCTAAAATCCATCAAACACATTTTATACACAAGACCTCACACATTTAGCACTACATCACAATATAGTGCATAACTTAAATTGCTTGGCACTTAGGCCCTTAAACAACATGGCTCTTAGGCCCTTAAATTACATAAACCTTAAACACTGAATTTCCACAATATATAAGCCTTTGACCTGCAATTACACACACCAAGACATATGTTCTTTTACTAGTCTCCTTGAGAACACTTTACTAAGTCATTCACCATTTGCTCTTTAGGTAGTTTTAGCAAGCATTATAAGCTCATTTCTCCTAAGGCATTAAACCACATTGAGGTAGCATATTTACCTCTTTTCCTCACAAACTTCTTTCTTGTTTCCTTGTTTAAAATCGGCTAAGCTTAGTTGCTTGTAAACTTCTAAACATTACACAAACAATGTGATAAGTATTCGAGCTCCAAGCTTAATCTCATTGTAAACCCTAGGTTTTACATTGTTCAAAGAGCATTAAGATAGTTATTTTACCTTGGTCTTTGAAGGGAATTGATAGTTATTTTACCTTGGTCTTTGAAGGGAATTGGAATATCTACCAAGAGAGGACTCCACCAAGTCCTTGAAAGATTCAAATGGAGCTAGAACAAAGCAACACAATGAGCACCATTAATGGTGATTTTCGGACAACAACAAAACATGGAGGAAACTTGATTTTTCTTTGAGATTCCTTACCTAGAAGCAAAGGAGATCAATAATATGTGGAAAGACAAGCTCAAGCTCCTTCAATGGTGGAACTCCATGGCACCGAAATGGGGCTCTTGAAGTTTTAAGAAGATAGGAATGAAGAGCTTGATGAGAGGAAGAGATTGGTGGTGTTTGTTTTTGATGTGGATAAGTGAGCTAGATTTTACAAGAGGTCAAAGATGGACTTCCATGGTGGTGGTGCTGTATTACCATGAGAGAACAGCAAGAAGGGAGGAAAAGAAGGTTGGAACCGTGTGAAATGAGAAAGGAAGGGAGAATGAAGATAGCCTTGCTTTTTAGAAGATATTTGTAACTTATAAAGCAAATAGTACCTTAATTAGTCATCCTTTCTTTTCTTAGTAAATTAACAAGTGGGTGGTGAGTCACACCTTAAGGAAACCAGCCCCCTTTATTACATAAGGGCATTTTAGTCTTTATTTGACAATTTAATTACTTATAACAACACATGTTACAAACTAGCTTATAAAAATCACTATTCACAAAAACAAGGCACATAGAAGTGAAATTTTTGATTTCCCATTGACATAGACTTCCAAATGTGATACTATATAGTACACATGTTAATTAAAGAGTAATGATGGACATTTAGCCATTCAAAACTCATTTACAAGACAATTTTTCAAAAACGTGCTTTAAGACTCCTTAAAGCACTTTTTGTGTTTTAACTTGTTTTCAAGCTTGGTTTTCTTTGATAATTGATTTAATATGTTCATTAACATTTTTATAAGGTATAGGTATGACCATTAGGTCTTTTACAAATTTATCCCAAGCTTAGAGCACATTTTGCTCTTATTGACTTTAAGGTATTTTCTTGTGTTTTATTTGGTTTCATCGTCTACCAAGGTTTCCTAAGGACTTAATTAGCCTTATTAAATCATACTTGAATATTATTAAGTCTTGGTAGGCTCTTTGGGTCCTAACCAAGTTCACTCATAGCTTAGAGCATGTTTTTGCTCAAACTGTGTCTTAGTGCTTTATTGCATTTTACTATGGTTTAAATTGTTCACTGATGTTTCTAAGGCACTTTTTAGCCTTTACATACCATAGTTTGATATTTAAACCACATATCAAGGTTTGGGGTATTTCAGTATCAAATATGAATCACTGATAACTAAATATATTAATTGGCCTCAACATCATTGATTATGATAGCTTTCGCATCAAAACCTGAATGGTTGTTGAAGTGATAAATTGGAACGTTTGATCCCTGTAGATGTGTGTTGTCTTTGAAACATGGATAGCTTCTGATACCTACATCCTTAGGAAAGTAGATGGAGAATTTACCCATTCTTAGGTGTATAGGAAGGCCATCCGAATTAAAGTACACTACAAACATTTCATTGAAATTGAAGTCATCGTTGAACACGTAAGAACTCCTTCTTGATGTTAACCATTTACTAAATTATTCAAAAAGTACTAAATCAGTACTAACCTTGTCGGATGATGATATCGTTGCATAAGGGGTCGTATTGAAGCATATATTGTTACTACAAACATAGTTGAGCAATAATATTCTAATACATGTTTACATTTGTGTGGATCATAGCAGGTTATAGCTTTTGATATTTCAACTTCAAAATCAAAATCATAAAACCAGGTGAAGTAGTAACCCGTGTCGTTTACAGCATTAGTAGGATCAGTAAGCGTTTCAATTCCCAAATCAACAACAAACACATGTTTGAACCTATCTCGCATGTGTTGACCGACAACATTCAGTTTTCCAAGTTTTCTCAGGTATCTTTGTACATTCGGATGAGTGACATGAAGAATAGGTTTCAACATATTCAATAAATGCAATAAATTCTAACAGGCCAATACACATTCAAAGGCATGCAAATGCAACACAAATAGTGAACTGCAGTATTTCAATATTCATATGCAAAGGATCGGCTTGTTACAGTCCTAAAGTAATATCTAATAAGGACATTAAAGCTCTACTACTTGTTCTGCTCAAGACTTACGCTGCGTTCGATGATGGTATATATGTGGTATAAATGTGGCATTTTTTAGTTTGGTATTTTTGATAAAAACAACCAACAAAACAACCAACAATTTATGATGCCAATATAATGAATACCGTAAACAGAGACGGAGCCAGAAAACTGTAATTAAGGGGGTGAGAATATTTTAATAATATTAATTAATATTTAAAAATTAATTTAAAATAAATTAATTTAAAATTTCAATATTTATAATTATATTTTAAAAATAATATTATATATTAAATTTGACACAAAATTAAATTAAAATTGAAATATATAAATTAATATATTATAAATTAGTTTTTTTCTCTTTTTTATTTTTAGTTTTTTTATAAAGATTGGTATACTAAATTATAAATTAATGAAAATAATATAGAACAATAGTTTTAAACTAGTAATGTTTTTCTAAATTGTTTATTCAGATACAGATAAATAGTCTTTTAAAACTATTACTATCTATCAATTATAATAAAATATTTTACAAGGAAAAGAGCAAACTAATAAAAATTACGATATAAACTTTCAATTATATCAAAATTATTAGAGTACAAAATATTTGTAGTATATTTCAGAAATATCAATTATAAGTATTCAACTTGCTAAGTAATGATTAATTACAAAACTGTTTGTACAAACTATTATGATTTGTCAGTATATCAAAGTTATTATATATTTTATACGGTGCTTAATAATTAAAGAATAATTTTATAGGCTAATATACATTAATTTTCATTTCTTGGCATATACAATATTAAATTTAAATTTATGTTTTTGAATTTCATTAAATAATATTTAATTGAATAGAATATATTGTTTTAACTACAAATATATGTTTAAAATAAATATTTTATCAACAATTAAACAATATATAATAATAAAATAATAAGTTATATATATATTCGCTTACAGTCAATTATTTTATTATTAGAAAGAATTACTTTTTCATTTCAATGATATTATTTATTCCATTAAAATTAAAATAATCTAAAGTATTAATACATTTGAAATGTTATATTAAATACTAATATATGATCCATAAAATTTTATTTTATATATAACATCTAATATATTTGCTCTAAATACAATGGTTTATTTCTTTATTTTTTCAAATATATGTAAAAAAATTATTTATAAATTAATATGTATACATATTATAAATTAATTGTCACTAAAATATTAATAAAGAATAATAATTATTAAAGACTATAATTAAATATCTACATATATTTTAACTTTATTAACAAAAATTGTTTTAAAATGTAATATAAAATTTTAAATTGTAACAACGAAAATAGTAAACGCACTGCACAAAACTAACTTATTCAAAACAGCCAGACGAAACCGTCGTCTGCCGAACACTAGTTTTCAAAACAGCCACAAAACAACCAACACAAAACAACCAGCAAAACTACTACAAAACAGCCAGCCAAAACAACCAGACCAAAACTGCCACAAACTACAAAAAAAACCCATGCCGAACACCGTCTTAGTTCCAAGTTTACAATAATGACTCGCTTAATATATTATATTTGATATATGATTCAATTCGAAAGGTGAATCCCCTCATTTGATTTGCTATATAAAAGTTATACTTATGATACCTTTGAAATACAAAACACTATTGATTGTAGGAACCTCTTTCTAGACACCCCTCAATTCAAGCACCATAAATTCTTCATAATCCAATATAAACATCATTTTGAATTTTCAAATGGGTACCAACACATTATTTTTAACTGAATAATGCTATACAAAAAGGAGATGGCCTCGTTGGGTTTTTAGCTAGTTAACTTAGGATGTTGTTTTGTGCTAGCTTTTGGGCCTCGTCTATTACCCGTGGGAGTAGCTAGGTGACTCTTGCACAAGTATCAAATATGAATCTCTGATACCTTAATATATATATATGTGTGTGTGTGTTGGTATATTGGCTTCATTATCATTATTTATGATATCTGGCACATCAAAACCAAAATGGATGTGTAAATGGTAAATTGGTACTTTTGATCCCATTATTTGTGTGTCATCTTCAAAACACATATAGCTTCTGATACCTACATCCTTAGGAATAGTTGGAAAATGTCCATTTCTATATATCAAAGAAGGCTATTAAAATTAAAGTCCACTTCAAACAGTCCATCATAATTGAAGTCATCAACGAACACATAAGAACTTCTTTCAAATGTTAACCGCATACTAAATGATTCAGCAAGAACTAAATCAGTACATGTGTGTTAGATGATGATTTTGTTACATATGGGGTTGTATGGGGCATATATTGATATCATAACATTGGAGAAGCAATAAGATTCTGGTACACGTTTACATTTGACTTGATCACATTGGCTTATAACGTGTGGAACTTTATGTAACTAGTATATGCCTCACTACACGTCCCTGATTGGTGGTGAATGTGCCTCACATCGGTCCTTAATAGTAACATGGAAATACCTTTAAGAGGTAAAAGAGTGTAAGTTACTTCAAACTGGAATCTCTCATTCGATTGAGTATTACCCCTTGCAATCCCTTAATTTCCATCCACCCAACCTTTGGATTCGGGACAGTTTAGGACTTACTCCTAAGCCTTCTACCGAGACTGTACCTGTTCAGCCTAGAGTCCCTTAGCAATCCCTAGACTGTTCCTTGACTGTCGTAGTTACACCATTGTTCTTAACTGTATGAGTCACACCGCTCCACTTGCTCACAGTACTGCTTACAAGATCTCAATCACTCTATGAAACTGAAACTCTCTCAATATAGGCTCTAATAGACCTAAGCTCCCTATTACAATAATGTCTGATTTCGGCAGCACTTCTTAAATAAAGGCCGGATGTATTTTTTATAGGAGACTTGATCTTCTCCTATTAGTGGACTCCAAATACTTCTTCTATTGAACCTCTAAAGTCCACACTTGCCATTGGCTGGTTTGTGCAACTTTTTCATCTTGTCTATTTTTCTCTAATAGACTGAAAAGAAGACCGTACTTTGTGCAAGTACAAAAGCAACTTATAGTATTATTCCTTTGTACTTCTCTAGATGTTCGCATCAAAGTTGACTTCTTGGAAGTTTCCTTATCAATGTTGTATCTCCCTTATTGGTCTTTTGTATTGGCTCAGTAAGCGACCAAGTGAGTCTTTGCAGAGCTACATCTTGAGTGATCATGGACAAGTGCTTGATTGTTGGGCATCAATAAATAGAAGAATCCGCTTGTTGTCAGGCGATCCTGATAATCCTTAACACTTGTAAAAACATCAATACAACTATGGACAGTTGATATCATCAAAATTTCAAAGGTACTTGTCCTAATAATTTCCCCCTTTTGATGATGCCAACCAATCCAAAATCTCAAAGGTGACCAGTGGAAGTGGGTTCTCTAAGTGTCAATGACAAGAGGATGCAAATCTGGAAACTAAGCTGCATTCTCAAAAAATTGCATCCTGAATATCCTCAGTACAATAACGCCACGAAGACATTATCAGCCAAATGGTAAGTATTGAAATTCTAAAATAGTATAATGATTGTTAATTCAAAATTGAAAATTTGGTTTGTGTAAATTTATACTAATTAATAATGACATTTACAATATTCATAATAGGATGAGTTAAGCTTTCAAGTGATCCAGGGTACTTGGACTCCAGTTAGGCATCATGATCTTATTTCTCGCACTCTTGGGAAGATGGATCATCTAGGTCGCAGTATTGGTTTTAGTGGCCAAGTTGGGATCCATCAAGCTTTTGGCAATCCCGGGTCCAGGAAAGACGAGCAAGGAAAGATGATGACGTACGAGTAGCATCTAAGATTAGCTACTTAAATGGTGTAGATGATTGAACAGAGGTTTGAGCAGCATAGGCAGTGTCTAGAATGAGAATCGAGATGTTAAGTCAATAGGTTTCTAGACCACTAGTTAGCTCACTTATTCAGACAGAGAGTACACTAGTAAGGAAGAGTAGCATCCACTCGGTTGAACCGTTTCCATATACATATATCCATGTTAAACCAACATGTTAATTACAATATATGAGAATTAAAATTTTCACTTGTTGTTAGCATTTTAGAAATGTGTCTAAATATTGCCCCTTTAATATTTAGAATTCTTCTGAATGCACGAAGTTCGTACATATTGGAGATGCGGATGTTTTAGGGGCGTGGGGTAAGCTGTTCACCTCGGCTTGATGTTGTGCATGGTCAAGAGCTCAGACATTACCATGTTCAGGTGCTTTTGGATGACTTTTTGCCAGAACGTGGTGATGTGCCGATGTCTCTGCCAGATACAAAGTCACTGCGTGTTGCACAAACTTTTACAGTACAGTGACTAGTTCAATTGGTCAAACTATTGGGACAAGTAAGTAAAGGGAATGATAATTTAATTTTTTTTATATTATTACCTCATATAAATTTAATTTAAAAAAAATTATATTATATTATTAAAATACTTAGAGTACAAATATTATAAAAAATCTAATTTGATTCTATGAACTATTTTTTTTAGTCAACTTTTTTAGCTTTTAAATAATATAATGTAATTTTTTATATATTTGTATATTTATAATTATAATATATATATATATATAATATATATATATATATATATAACTTTTTTATACAATTTTAACAAATACATGTATATACATAAATTTTTATTTTTTTATTGTTTTAATGCATTTTATAAATTTTGTGGTATTTTGTGAATTATATATGTGGTATAATGTGAACTATGTTTATTAACAATAGCTGTATTTTGGTCTTAAAAATTTTATATTCAATAATTAGTTAAATATGTTGAATTAAAATTATTTTTGATAGTATTAGAAAAAATTTAAAATGTAATATTTTATAAATTAACAAACTTTTAGTGGTATATGTTAAATTTATCAATGACTCACACCTTATAGTAAGGGCGCGGCTGCTTGAGCGCGGTCTATTAAAATCTGAGTAGTTATTAAAGATTCACCGGAAAGTTAATGAAAAGAAGTAGCAAGAGTTCAATAATATAACTCCATAAATGAGTCATATAGAGCTACAAATCTGACAGTAATGAAAACAAATGGAGTGCACAATTCATAAGAGAAGTGACTATAACATAAGGGAACTCCAACTGTCCTCATCCTCTTATTCTCACATATAATTCTCTTTTCTTCAAACTACTAGCATTTCAGATTACACACAAACTCCTCATCACTCGTTCTGAATACAGATAGAATAGTGAATTTAATTAATTGCAGCACCCGCACCCACTGCAGCCGCAGCCGGCACTGCAGGAGCACCCATTGCCACAGCACTTCCCATCGTTCTCTGCGGCGGCAGGGAAGTTCATCACCATAGCCCTGCGCTCAAAGCAAAATAACAGGATATGGTAAACTAGGGCACTTCAATTGAATCATTTGACAACTAAATGGAATACTTACGGCTGAGTCTCTACGATCTCCGCGCTGAATTGGTACCCGTTCTTTCTGATAATTAAACAATACGAAATAAGCATCACTGATTGATTAAAAAGAACAGTAGAGAACGGAACAATGACTCTTGCTTGCTAAATTAATATAGACAAGGGTCTGCGTATATTGCTGCTTAATTAATTACTTACGTGCACTGGGTCCTGTCAGCGCAATCACAGTTTCCGCACTTGTCTGCCATTGTTGATATGTGGTGAGATTGATCGGGGTTTATATGTGTTTTCTCGTTGTAAATCTTGCTTTGCTCTGGTTTCAAGCTACAAGTAGCGTAGCTATTTATAGACTATAGAGCCAGCTTACCATCCGGTTATGAGCACTTGGAAGAGAATCGATATGAGCCACTTGGGTGCGCAAGTGAATAAAGTGGGTCGAGGACGTCGTCTACTAGCTAGAATAGGATGATGGCATCTTGAGCAACCCATTGCTGCTTGCCGATTGGAAGAAGAAAAAGAATGGAATAATCCTATTAATAAAAATCAATTTTGAGAGAAATAATTTAAGAAGAAAATAGCTAGAGGCCCCGCTACCATTCGATACATAGATGCTGCTAGCTGAGTGGAAGTGTGCATCTTTCCATTGCACTCCTTTTTCTCTTAAAAATTAGTCTAATTTTAATTCTTTTTTATGGGTGCGGTAAAGACGGCAAAAAATGTTATGTTAAACATCTATAAAACAAATTACATCCCTACATATTCTTTAGATATACCGTTAAAAAAAATAGAACAGATTACAGATCCATACTAGATCCGGTAGAGCAAAACAGATCATTGTTATTGCCAACTACTATTGAAGAAGCGGTTTCCTTCTTTGCCCATACTAAGACTCAGTCTTTTCGATTGCAGCTCCTCACCCCATCAAGAAATTGAATACACTGTCATTTGTAGAATTTACCAATCTACATGCTCCAAATGTAGCCAACGATAAACCCACCAAATTGTCCTTTGTAGCTAGCATGCGCATTACTTCTTTTTTCCAATCTTTTGTGATCAAGATACCTTCTCACCTCGCCTCAAGATATGATCAATGTTTGCTAACGACTTGCTCGGGTAAGCATTTTCTTGCCTTGGATGATGGACTATAGTGCCCCTATTTGTGCTTTTTCACCTGGTGTATGCATTGCTTCGAGCTCTGTGCTTTACTTCCTTCGGAAGAAATCACAACTTGTAACTTTCTCTTCTAGCAAACTCGAGTCTACGGGAGAGGGGAGGTCATTGTTTGGACTGACTGACAGACCGATGCCAACGGGCTGATCTTCATCAATCTCATTAATTTGAGGCTGAAAAAATTACGTTATCTTTATCTGCCTCATTTACAGCATACATTTGGGATGAAATAAGGGAATGGTCATCCTTATCCTTGAGATGTGGTGGCCCATATTTCTCATGCTCTTCCATTAAATAACTCTCCCTACAGTAGCCCCCAATGCGAGTTGCCACGTTTGGTTTCCTATCTGGAAATTTAATTAACAACCACCTAGGCCACATGAGCAGGTGTTGTATTTTGAAATTTCGGTTCCAACACCCAAAATCATCCCTCCTACTCCTAAAATGAACCTTCATCTCCCATGTAGTTAATGTGTTCCGTACTAGCTATGGACTCTTCGCACGGTGCCATCTTTCTCATAGGTTCCCACAAACACTGTGCTCAGCGGCTCCACCGGATTCTTTGGTGGCGCAACCTTGCTACCGTTGCAACCCACTACAACCGTCACACCATAACACTTGCTCACTTCATTGGTCCAGAATTCTACGATCCCTACTACTGCCATTTTACCATTATTTCAACCTCGTCATTTATGATTTTGAAGATATTAGTTTCGATCGTGAGGAAGATATCCCAGCTCATCGGCGGGATCTCCAAATTGCGTCCAATATCGATCACACTATCGAACCTTTCAGCTATGGCCTTTGCTGATGCCTCAGACCAAGCTTGAGGATGGATACCTCGAATAGCTATTCTGTTGAGGCTGCTCCTCACCCCTAGCATCGACAGTCCACTCTTCTCGGATCCATTTCATTCGTCCCCGGAAAAATAGCCTTATCTTTTTCATGTTGAAATATCCCCAAGAACTCAACAATCTAATTTTAATTCACTTTTTATGAAAGTGGTCTTATATATGTAGAATTTCTCAAATTATCAAATTCGAATTTTATCTGAAATAGTTTGTGTACGAGACGAACGTCATGATTGACGTACGAAATCTTAATGTATATATGTTTTTTTTTTTTTTGTACCCTTGATGGACTTTAATTTAACATCCAGATAGAATAAGCTACCACTTAGACCACAAATGAAATTTGATGAGTTTTCCAACTTACTCTGTATTAGCAACATTGCGGGGATACGTATGGAATAAATCAATACGATATTGATAATTGTACGCCATATTTCATTGTATTAAAACCCTATTATATTATTCGATAGAAAAGTAGATATATGCCTTAGCGCAATCTGGGACACACGTAATCGGGTTGTGTTTCATGAAGATAGTCCTGATTGGGACAAGGTGGTGGGTGCAGTGAAGAGATCGGTGCTTGAATGGAATTCGAAGTCTGCAGCGTCCCTCCCTGCTACTGCCATCACCATTGCAGCCAAGGATATCAAATACTTCTTCTAATATTTTTATTACGTTTTGTTGTTTACAAAGCAGTTACACTTTGGATCTCGAGTTTCTGGTTTTTGTTGGAGTGTCTGGGTACTGGTTTAGTGTGGCTTGCTGCGCTGGTTCTCTGGAACTATGCCATCGATGTATTGATACATCTATTGCTGTCTTTGGAGCGCTAATGATCTAAAAAAAAATATGCACTTCTCTTGTAATAACAAACTGAGCAAAACACCTCAATCTAACAAGAAGCTTACAGTACGATTTCACGAGGAGAGTCTATGGCTCAACAATGCAAGCACTAGCTCCACCAATACCCAAGCATTTAGAGCATAATAATAGGACAAGAGGTCAAGGTCAAATTAACAATTTGAGCAGCATACATGAACAAGAGAGAAACTTAGAGTTTTGTTTGTGCCTGTAATATTTACTTTTGGAAGGGCTTTTGAATAAGTGGTTGGTTGTTGTCGACATCCTTTGTTGATAAGAGAGCTGGGATAATGAATACTAGAAGAAGCATTGTAGCAGGATTGAGCTGAGAAAAGTGTGGGAGTGTTCCCAGTGCGGAGCTGTTATACTATGGACAAGATCAAAATTGAGAACATATTTGTGGAATACATTGCCATAAATGGTAGTTTCTTATTGATGTGAACAATGACTGTCCTCATTACGTATGGAATAAAGTAGGATATATATATTGAAAAGAATGACTAACTAGGTTAAATCAAAGAAGGGCTACAGCCCAATATTACAAACTGAACAAGAAAATACAAAGAAAATGGGCCAGTCCATATATTAGAAAACAATGGAAAGTAGCTAAGTGTTTATTTTTTTTATTAGTCCCTAATTTACTTTTGTTCGTTAGAAAGCCTTGTGATCTTGTCACAAAATTTTATTTTCAGAATTAGTCTTAATAAATTTAGTGTGTTGAGTGTCCAAGTCTTCCAAGAATTGGTGATTGCCACTCATTTTAAATTCAGTAAACATCGATCTTATTTATAGCCGGATGGGTATTTCAAAATCTCTTCACTCGCCCAAATCATGCCCCGCAATAGTTGACTGAAGTCAAAAAGGTTGGAATCCATAGCAATTCATCAACTGCTGAGCACTCAATGGGGTTTGGTCCATATAGTATGAAAAGAATAGATAAGATGATATAGATTGAAAGCACGAATATAAGATCATAGAAATATATCTTCATTAATCAACCATGGAGGTACAGAGAGATCGAGCATATCTTCTCTTATTCTAACATATATTTAATTCTCTGATCTCTTCAAACCAGCATCGATCATTTTCTGATACTTTCAAACTCCTCGCTCGCTCGTACTGAATACAGATAGCATTAATTAGTTGCAGCAACCGCACCCACTGCAGCCGCATCCGGGGTTGCAGGAGCACCCATTGCCGCAGCATTTCCCATCGTTCTCAGCGACAGCAGGGAAGTCCATCATCATAGATCTGCGCACCAAACTAATTAATTAGCAAGATATGGTGGTTAATTAG
>CM041781.1:280435031-280624314 GCA_023374045.1 Limonium bicolor
CGGAAGCTGGGGCATGACGACGAAGAGCTGCTGCGTGACGGGTTTCAATTTTTGCCAGAGAAGTAGCAGCGGCCGGTGGAGGAGGCGAAGGAAGAAGACCGGTTACGGGAAGCGACGGACGACGCAACGACGGGCAACGGAGGGAGGAACTCGACGGGCGGCACGTCAGAGGAAAAAAATCGCTAGAAAGTGTAGCACGCGAGAGAAGAAAGAAGAAAATGACGTTGGGGCCTTATATCGAAGAACTTTTAAACCACGGTTCTAAATGGAACCGTCGTTTAAAGCACTACAATAAACAACGGTTAATCAAAACCGTCATTTATAATATGACCTGGCAAACTATAAGTGACGGTTTAACAATGAACAGTGGTTTATGTTGGACGTCGTCAAACAATAAATGACGGTTTGGCCAGGAACCATCATTTATTCTATGAGCCTTGTAACATAAACAATGATTTACAACTTAACCGTGGTTTATAATCTTTAAACGATGGTTACATTTATAATCGTGGTTTAAAGTTCGTCATTTAAAATCTTTTTTCACTAATGATAAGAGAAATGATAAGTGGTTAACTGAATATAAAGTGTCATAAAATGAGAAGAATATAAGCTAAAAATTCACTACCACTTATCAATAACCCCGTTTATGTTAAAGTGACCTTAAAATTGAAGCTGTGTGGGAGAACTGTTCATGATAAGTTTAATTGTCATTCCTGAGCTTCCCCCTAGAATTTAGTCACTGGATTATGCAATGTGTCACCACCGTCTCCTTTGCAATCAATATCAATGGCTCCCCCTCAATTTCTTTCAAAGGGAAGCGAGGACTCCGCCAAGGAGATCCTCTATCTCCTTATCTCTTTGCGCTTGTTATGGACATGCTATCCTGCCTTCTCGATCAGCTTCATAGTTCACCAGGCTTCCACTACCACCCCTCTTACAAGCCCCTCCGTATCTATCATCTCTTCTTTGCGAACGATGTTCTCTTATTCTATAGAGGTGACCATAGCTCCATTTCCCTCATGCTCAACAAAGTAAACCTCTTCTCTGATGCTTCTGGTCTAATACTCAACCCTACTAAATCTGACTTATTCCTTGGGGGGGGGGTTAGCCCTGCCCTTGTAGACTCTTTTATCCATCTTACGGGTTTTAATCAGGGATCCTTCCCGTTTTGCTATCTAGGCATCCCAATCATTGCTAGGAAACCTAGAGCTGCTGATTTTAATCCCCTTCTAGATAGCATCCATAAAACAATCACTTCTTGGGGTAGCAAATCCTTCTCCTTTGCAGGCAGGCTCTCTCTCATCCAAACTACCCTCTTTGGTATTGTGGGCTTCTGGGCCTCCTGCATCTCCATTCCTAAGTACGTCATCAAAAGAATTATCAAATGCTTTCGTTTGTATCTTTGGTCTAGAGAGATAGACAAAAGCTGAAATACCCCAAATATTAATTACTTTAATTAATACTGAATTAATTAAATGAAAGTAATTAACGAGAGATTAAGGAATTAAATATCCCTAAAAAAATGAATAATATAATATTGGAATGAACCATAATAAGTCGTTAGGAAACTTTAACGAAACCTAAAACGACATTGGGTGGTTTAGAAAAAGAAATGTAAATGATAATATAATTAATCGTTTGTACACTGAAAAACGTGCCAAAAATATTTTAGGAGTGGAAACGAGGCCCTAGATGGCTTACGAGGTTATTTGGGTAATTTTAGAGGCATTAGAACATTGGTTAAATAAATCGGAATAAAAGATGTGGCGTTTTCGCCTAAAATGACGAAACACAAACCGATTAGGAATTAATTACCAATTAATCAAATTTATAAATAACAATAATAATTATTGTTTGAAAGTATAAATTTGGAGACATGAAAATGTTCGTCTCGTCATAAGGGATATCGTGTCGCGAACGGCGCTAAAAATGGGTTAGAAACGAGCTAAAAACGACTTATATG
This sequence comes from Limonium bicolor, assembly GCA_023374045.1. Taxonomy (NCBI): domain Eukaryota; kingdom Viridiplantae; phylum Streptophyta; class Magnoliopsida; order Caryophyllales; family Plumbaginaceae; genus Limonium; species Limonium bicolor. Next base: position 280,436,995 of record CM041781.1, read on the forward strand.
TATAACGTTCAAAAAAATATATATATATGGGCTGACCAGCCAAAAGACTGGGCCGGCCCAGTCTTAATTCACTCACGGTTGATTATTGGCCGCCTCCCCTTTACTTCCGGTACTAGCCAACCCAAACTACTAACCCAAATCAACAAACAAAAATTATGACCCAACTCTTCATTCTCCTTACGCACGGTAATATTTGGAACCCTAACTGGCGATAAGAGCACGATGCTCGCGCCTCTGCCTCTCCTCCAAACTCACGGTAATCTCAAACCCTAAAATGGAACAAGGAACAAAATGTTCTGCGCCTCTCTTCTGATATCGCACCTCTCGTTCTTCTTCATTCTCGACTCACGGTTTCGCAACCCTTACCGGCGAATCTAACGCCACCTCCCTTCCCTCGTTCTCCCTTCATTTCTTCTGAGACAATGAAGCTCTGCTTCCTTGGTGGAATCGGAGGCGAACCACAACAAAACCGAAAGAGGAGGAGGCCGGTGAGCCCCGATTGGAGCCAGCCGAGGATAAAAGAGACCGGATTCTCCATCTGAATGTCGGGGAGGTGAAATCTCCAGCTTTTTGTTTTTGTTTCTGGTTTTTGGTTCATTTTGTTGTTCGATTTAGGCTAGACCCAAACCGAAAAATTAAGGAAATGAATCTCTCCTTCTCCTCTGCTGTTCGGCTCTGTGAAGCCATTTCTCTCCTTGCGAGATTTTGTATAAACTATGAACAATTCCTGTACTGGACATTAAATCCGCGTGCGTGAATTTCTGGTTATGTGAACAAGAACCCTAAAATCGAAATTAGGGTTCCGAGTTTAGGTTTAGGGTTTACGAATGTTCTATGGGAATGTTAAGTGTGGAAAAATGAATGACAAAAATTGAATTTAGGGTTCCGAAAATTGTTAATGGTTTTCGGTAATTGGATGCGATTTGGGGCTTTGCGAATTTGAATTAGGGCTTTCTGGATTAATTAGTGTTTACGGTTAATAAAATAGGTTTGTGGAAATTTAAGATGAAATTGGGGCCAAGTTGTAAATACAAGAAAAATACAGGTGAAAATGTAAATTGCAGAAAATTAGGGCAAAAACGAGAATTTAAAGAGTTTGGGGTAGTTTTGCAGTTTCTGAAAAGTTGAAGGGTTTACCGTGCAGAAAAAAAAGGTAGTCAAAATAGAAATGAAAGATGTGGGTCAGAAATCAATTTTGGTTTGGAATTGGAAATCCAAATTGAACAAAAGAAAAACTGAAATTTGGTCAAAACTGAAAGTTGGTCAAATTAGAGTTTAAAGGTAAAGTTAATGTAGGAGTTAAAATTAGCTTTTCAAATTGAAACCGTTGTGGGGATGTCGGTAAGTTTGAGTAACTTTGAGACTAATTAAGAAATCAACTTGGGATCAAGGGTTATTAACCCTTAAGATATTTAATTGTTTATTTATTACTTGATGTAATGTTGTTTATAATAAGGGCTTGGAGACAATGAGAGGGTAAGAGAATTTTAATTGGGCTAATAAGCACAAGTAGGGTGGAGACAAGAATCTAGATGTTGATTGGGTCAAACCCAAGTTGAAAGTGGATGTAATTGGAATGTTAAATTATGCCAACTCCAAATAGTTATGTGGTAGTAAATTGGTAAGTAATAAAGGAGATTAATGAATTTTATTAAAGGATTATTGAATGGGTTAGAATGATTTAGAATTGTTCTATAAATTTGTTTAATTATTAATGGCATTAAGGTTGATATTAATCATATGAGAACTTATATATATAGTACGTGGGTGTGTGTAGATAATGGTTTATTGTTGGTAGTTTAGGACATATTATAACTATAGGTTATAAATGGTATAAGAATATAAATGTCATAATATATGTTATATTACTATAATGTAACATTATATGAATAAGGTGGTGGTTTTGGTAAAAAATAAAGAAAATATAAGTGTTGTTCGGTAATATGAATATTTTGGAATGAGAATTTATAATATGGTTTATAATGTTATAAAGATTACAACAGTTTTAATATAAGAAATATTCATTAAGGATGGATGAATATATTTTAAAACTTACCATATAATAAATGGTCCCATAATACATATATATAACAAATATATGTTATGGAGTGAGAAATATAATATGGTTCAATAACCATATAATATAATAAATGAGATGATATAAGATAAGGAGAAAAAAAATATAAACATTAGTTAATTAAATTCTAATGTTATGTGTGGAATAAAAGGAGTTATATAATTCAAAGCATTTTAAATGTGAAATATATCACATTTTACACTTGAATAAACTAACCTTAGATAAATAAATACTAAGGTAGGATGTATAATATATGATAGAGATTATACATGCAGTATAGTTTTAAAACTATAATATACGAGTGTATATAATACACATGCGAATGAACATATAAGTTTAAGTATATTAATATTCTGTGACGTTTACGTGGAACGGTACGGGGTGCCGTAGTGTATTCTTAGTATGAGATGCTGATGCATAGTGTGATGCATATTATTAGATTGTTAGAGGCGTCTCGAGGATCACCAGAGGATTTAGCTGATTCATACTCCACGGTCTTATAATCCCGGTGCACGGTATGTTATTTATGTGGCTTGATTGTCTCTGAGGATTTCCTCAGTTCAGACATTGTGTGAAAATCTGTGTTAAGATTGTAACACCCCCGAATCACAACCAACAACTAAACGACGCGCCTAAGTTAGCAGGAGAAGTCTACGCAGCGGTTCCTACTCTATTCGGTGCTACAGACGCCAACCACCCACGTGGTTGGCAGTCCACATACTACTCCAAGTTACGGTCTGAATGACTGGAAGTCCAACTTAACGAAGTCCAGATACAACATAAAAGATACAAACCGAGCACCGAGAGTCTACAACATAAGTTCTTAATCCAATAACATAAACTGAAAGTACAACTCATACATTAAAAGCATACTACTGAAAGTCTTGCCATAGTGGACTACCCCCATGATAGTCCTTCCCCTACACTCCGTCATGATCCAGATGATTACCTGTAAAAAATAAAGGACTCAGCAAACTATGCCGAGTATGAACGTGTGAAGCCCGCATGTTACCGGGCCACACGACTACTTGGTCGAATATTATTAAGTCATTTTACATGCTATATTAAAGCAGTAAAGCACGTCACATTACATCATAATATCAAACACACTTCAAGGTCATAGCAACATCAACAAACATCCAAGCATAACAAGCTGGCATCATAGCCCATCAAAACGCAACCAAGCACAACAAGCTGCAATATAGCAACAACAATCATGCAAGTCATCAGACGTGTGCATAGGTATGTTTACCAATGATCCTCGCTATGGGATCGTTCGAGCGTTGTGTGTTTTCATTTCTTTTCTCTGTTCCCATGATGTGTATTTTCTTTTTCTTTTCCTTGCACCAGGTCTGGGGATATAGTTTAGATCCCGTGACCATATCATATTGGTGCCAATCTTTTCTTGTTTCTTAAAGAATCACATTGGTGAATTTTCTTATTTGCTTGGTCTCATTACACATGTTTTCCTCTATTATCTGGCACCGAGTCAGGGGTGTAGATTAGATCCCGAGACTTTGTTATGTAGGTGCTATTCATTCCTTGTTTTCTTAAGGATTATTTGTGAATTCTTTTATCACCGCACGTTGGAGGACGTCTCCTCCATAGCTAGTCCCCCATTCCCGACACCCAGGGTCGAGGAAGCGGTAGTCACCTCTAGACTCCAGGAAAAGCTTCACCAATTTGTCACTCCCCCATTCCCGACACCCAAGGTCAAGGAAGCGGTAGTCACCTCTGGACTCCGGGATATGCTTCACCAACTTGTCACTCCCCCATTCCCGACACCCAGGGTCAAGGAAGCGGAAGTCACCTCTAGACTCCGGGATATGCTTCACCAACTCGTCACTCCCCCATTCCCGACACCCAGGGTCAAGGAAGCGGAAGTCACCTCTAGACTCCGGGATGTGCTTCACCAAAATATATTCCATCATAGACGGTCGAAGGATCTGATGCAGATACCAACTCCCGATCATCCATACCGCGCGGCCCGAGCTGTAGTCTTCCCGGGTTATTCTCATGTTTCACAGTTGATACTTTTCGTTTCATTATCATTATAATCTCGACACCATAGTGGGTGTCATTAGCGGTCCTCTAAAGTTAGAGAGGAGTTGTCTCTTTGTATAGTTCTTTTGTTTTGTTTACGTGGTTCGTCATGTCTCACCAAGGGAGACTTGCTCTTCATTATCATTAAAGCATAGACACCATAGTGGGTGTCATGGTAGTCCTCAATGGTTTAGAGAGGAGATTCCCTTATAGTGTTTTCTTTGTTTTCATAATTCGTAGTAGTTCTCGTATAGTTTTTCCCTTTATGTAGCTTCTTTGTTTACATAGTTCGTTGAGTCTCATCTCAAAGTTCCATAACGCGAAAGGGACTAAACTACTGTGTGCGCGCAATGATATATCAACAATGATATATAAATCATACAACATGATAAACAAGCAATCCAATTTCATGCTTTGATCTTATGTCATTTTCACAAAGCACACAGCACACAAGCAAACAAGCCGTGTAACACGGCAACATACGAACCACACATGTCCATACCTTTTCGCTAGTTCGAGTCGTCTCACACTCGGAGTCCCGGTCGGAGCACGCTACGATCCTAGAGTTAATTAAAGCAATGTGTCAGCTCATTATTTTATGTGACGACACTTTATATCGTATGTTATTCCTTAGGTATGTTGTTACACGCTTAGTTTAGATTGACTCTTAGAATTCCACATGCAGTAACCCTAGGCTTGACTTACTCCTAGGATATTTCATATCTTTATTTACATGTTAACCAAGCCCTTTTTCCTCAGTTAATGTCTTAGGGCGTTCTAAAAGATAATTATGTAACAAGTTTGTGTAACATGTATATAACATGTCTAACGTGCATTCCCTCCCTAGATAAATAGATGAGAATGTTTTAACCCTTGTTAAATGGTAATATAGACCATAGAGTATCCCTAAACTCATTTACACAGCAGTCCAAAAGTTTCCAAGTTTGGATCCCCAACATATTATCTAAGTCACCTTTAAGGTATTAATTGATACTTAGCGTTCTCCACATGTTTCGCTAACCTAGTTATATTTATTAGCTATTACTTGGGTTCATTATTAACTCATCACCACATCCTTAGCACTTTGGGCAGTTACCGTACTGAAGCCTAATTCCAGAGAACTGAACACAACTCTATGCACACTTTTCTTCAAGTTTTCCCTTGTTACTGCATTGTTTTGTTTTCCTGATTTTCCCCCAGCGTGTCCACTGTCTTAGCTAGGTGTATTAGCAGGGTTTTAAGCTCAATTTCATACCGGTTCAACCCTCTTAACCCTTGGTATTACGGCTATACAGAAACTCAAAACAGAGGAAAGCTGAAATAACATTATTGCATTACTCCTCCATTCCTCCCTCTTAGTTCCTTTATCAGTCCCCAATTCCACCCAATTTTCTTGTACATCTTTACATAGGTGCATTAGCTAGATGCTGGGTCTTATCAGCAGACTAATACCACACTCTTATGTCACTAGTATTTCAGTTACACAGACACTTAAATTTCAGGAAAAACATGAAACTGGAAGATCAGAAACTGATAACTTCTCCTATCTGATTTCTGTTTTCATTCTTTCATCTAGTCTCTACTTCCCCAATTGTCTACCTAGTTAGTCAAGAGTTTATCAAGACGTTAAATTTAGAGTAAGCCCCAAACAGCTCTGGTAATTCTACTGGAACTCACCTATACAGAGCTTAGCAAAACTGAGAAGAAACTGGAAAACTGAACATCCACAACCTGATAACCTCTCTTTGTTTTCCTTCTGTTCATTACTAATCCAAACTTTCGATATTTCCCAAAGGCTTACCCAGTCAGCTAGGTGGTTTAGGCAAGTCTCAAGTTAAACCCAGCTCAAAACAACCCTGTTACACCTCCGAAAGTTCAATACACAGAAACAACCAAGTGTTTAAAATCTGAAACCAAAGTCTGTGTATTCCCCACTTCATTCCTTCTTTTTGTTTGTTAGACTGTCTTCTAGTCTGTCCCAAAGTACTTCCCTACCTAGTTAAGTGTTCTAGATATAGGTTAAACTCAAACTGCCAACAACCCCTCTGTAAAAAAAGTTATACAAAAACCATGCGTTTCAGGAAACAACTAAAAACTGTTGCATTTTTCCTTTCTATGATTTTTCTTTCTGTTCATAGTTGAATTACACTTTTTATCCAAAGTGTTTACACACTTAGTTAACGGATTTAGCAAGGTTTTACCCTCTTGAAACACCCAATACAAAAAGAACCAGAATCACACAGGCCAACTCTCTGTAAAAATTTTACACAGCGACAGAACCATGTAAACATTGAAATCACGAAACTGATGTGTTTCTTTCTTCTTCTGTTTTTTGATCTGACTCCAGTGTCCCCCAAGTTGTTTCCCCTTGGTTAAGTGGTTTTTCTATGATTCTAAATTCAAGAACAGAACCAAGACAACGTTATTAAAGTTACAGAAACAACCTAGTACTATCTGCAAAGAACTGAAAAACTGAAGCATGTAAGTAATAACTTCTCTGCTATTTTCTTCCCTGTTGGTTCACGAGTTTAGTTTCTAGTTTCCCTTAGGTGTTAGGATGCTGATTTAAGAGTTTTAGTATAGTTTAACCCTCAAAACAATATTGTTATTGTTACAGAAAAGTCCTAGTATTGAAGCAGTGAAACCTGAAAGAAACTGTCATCCGGTTCTGCATTTTCCTACTTCTGTCACCATTCCAATGAGCTACTGTTTTCACTACCATTCCCCGCATTATCTGCAGGTGGTCTGAAGTGCTAACAAGGTTTAAGTTGATTATCCAGCCAACGCAGTCTTTATAATGCCTCTGACAAGTTGATATACAGAGAAAAAAAAACGTTACATGATTTGGAATTGTTATAGCAGCTTAACTTGACTGGTTTGTTTTTCTCTTGGTTTCTGATCATATAATCAGCTTAGGGAATAACTCACCAGCTAAGTGATTTATCATGGTTTTCACTTCAGAAGTGACCCCTACTACACTAGCAACCTCTGAGACGTTGGAAAACAGCAAACCCAAGAATTTTTCAAAAACTGAAAACAACCTGATAAGAACTGAAGTCTGAGATGATTTTTACTTCCTATTACTGTTCCCTCTATTCTTTTAATCTGATTAGTGGTTTTCCCCAAGCTACGTTCTTACTCAGTTAAGTGGTTCACCCTGATTTTTGTTCCAAGGACATACTTGAACAATACGGTTTAAACTACTAAAAGTTCTTACACAGAAAGCAGAAACGAAAAGAATTTGCAGGGGGCTGAGCTAAGCTTTTGCACATCTGGTTTCTTTCTCATTTTGCTTCCTCAATATTCTCACACGTCTAACAGGTTAGTAAGGGTTTTATTTTTACCTTAAGTCCATTATTAAACTAACACTACATCCATATCACTTCTGGCCATTTAGTAGACCGAAACCAAAAATCTTAGAAACTGATAACCAACCCCTGCACTACTTCTATTACTTACTTCTGTTTCAGTAGGTTGACTGGTTTTCCCGCGGTTGTCTAGCCAGTTAGTCAAATAGCTTAATATAGTTTCCACTTTAGAACAACCCAATCATCCCCCAATACAACTCTCACATACCTTCTGGAACCCAACGTTACAGAAACGAATTTTTAAGTTTCTACCCAGCTGTTTTTCTTTGTGTTTACTCCTTCGACCTCCTCAGGTGTCTACCAAGTGGGTGAAGGACTTTAGCATGTTTTCAACCTCAAACAACTCAAGTCAAAGCTCGTATAGGTTCTGTTTTAATTACGCAGAACACATCCCAAAGTAGATCAGAGCAACCAGAACTGATAGAATGCAGAAGACAAATGAAACAGAAACTGATAAGCTCCTCTAGAATTTCTCTGTTGTACAGAGACATGACAGTTTCCAAAACTGTACATAACACTTGGATGATTTCAATACCTTGGTTTCCCTCTGTGTTTTGGAATTAGGTTCTTCCTGGTGATTCTTGGCACACTAAAACTTCTCAGGCTCTTGCACTCCCGTCCTCACTGGAAAAGTTTCTCAAATGTTACACTTATTGATCAGGAAAGAAGACAGGAAATGGGTGGGAGTAACTGGCTTTGCTTTGGGAGGAAAAAGAAAGTGTTACCTTGGTTATGCCCCAGGTGAGGTGTTGAGCAGCTATGATTCAGTATAATCTCAACCAGGCCTAGGAGACTGCATGCGTGTAATGCATGACAGGAAACAAGAAAGAAATGGGCTGAGAAACATGCAACTGTCCTAGACGACAGAGGAGTAGAAAAAAACTTTACAGAAAGGTCTGTTATACTTACCCGAAGATGATGTTCAAACTAGAGTGCTGATTCTTAATCAGTTTTTTTCTTCCTTTCTTGTTGAATGAGAACGCAACAAAGCAGAGGGGTTTGGCTACACTGCATGAGTCACGGTTTGGGTCAAAAAAACAAGAGATCAGGCAAGAAAGGAAAACAGAAGAACAATCGTGATCATCTGGATTTACCTTCACGCGTGAGTAGGGTAACCGAGGGGAAAAGAAAACCCCTGGGCATGTGTTTACCGTGGCATGTGAATATAAGTAAGAGAAACTGGAGCAAGGTGTAGAATTAACATCCGAGGCAAGGGGAGGTTGAACGTGGGATAGAGTTCCCATGAACATCCGGTGGAATCTGATGCGTGGAGGTTTGGGACTATTTTTTTTCTAAATTCAAGAATGTCCCACGTTAATACTTCAGGTCATCAGACAAGGTTAGGTAGAAAGAACACACTGGGAGTCTGGGAAGGGAAAAAAAATTCTCGGACAGAGGAGTATGGGGTGTTGTCGTTATTGTTTGTCCTTCTGATTCAAAAGAAGATTACCGGAACAGATGGGAGGCAAGCGTGTCTGCTTCCTCTTTTTTTTTTCCTAGTTACCTTAGCAGATTCATACTAGATTTAAATCGTTGGTGTTAGTGACTGAATTTGAGCGTAGATCCACCGGTTAAGCACTCGGGGAATGTACGGGAGGTCTCGGGTTCGAACCTTGACGGGAGCGTGTTTGCTCCCCCTTTTTTTTTTTTTTCCTCTTTCTTTTTTGTATAGATTATACATGATTATTTATATAAGTACGACTATATATTATATCATGTGATTCAATATTTTTTGTAACGCAGTTATGCGGCGTTATTGGCACTTATCCACAACGTTACGATATATATACTCGACTATATATTATATCGTGTTATTATATACTTTTCTTGTAACGAAGTTATGTGATGACATTGTTACTTATTCACAACCTTACAATATCGTAACGTTACGTACGTGTATTTTCGTATTCGTACATATATATACATATACTAGATTTATTTGCTCGTATGTTATTTTATGTACGTATGATAAAACGCGTTATGATTTTTACGCGTTTAATATGTAGGGGTATTTCAGCTTACCCCCCTTAAAAGAGACTTCGTCCCGAAGTCTTACTTCCTTAACTTCTATTTTCCACTCCTAGCAATCTTAGGATCCAGTCCCGCATTCATTCACGCTACCCAAGGGTTTAAGTCCCATAATTACAATTCCTAGTGCTTCAAGCACCCTACCACATTAGTGGCTTCACACAAATTCTCATAATAGACCAAGATGCTAGCAATGTATATAACATGCTACCATGCAAACCAAGGAACCCACATTCATTCATACAGAGCATATAACATGCTAAAGTGCAACTAAGGCACACAACATTCATTCTTACATAGCGTACATAACATTTTCACACACAATCCAAACACACAAACCTACCAACCAACCACGAGTGGTTGTAGGAATACAACTTAATAAATCGTCACACATCCAAAACAAAACGCGCTTACCCCCCTTAAAAGAGGGGTACGCCCTCGTACCCTACACTAAGCCGAAACATCGATGGAAAGATAGGGGTACATAGTTTTCCTTTTATCCTCCAATTCTCATGTGGCTTCTATGACTAGTCTCCCGCACTGTAGCCGGGCCTGTAACTCTTGCTCTCGGGGTTCGCGAAGCACTCAAAGGCCCTGTGCCCGATCTTCTTGCAGTAAAAACACTCTACCGGTTCGCCATGGCAATCAACTCCGGGGTGGTTCTTCGAGCATCGTCTACATTTAAATCGGCGTCCGGGCCTTTCGCTCGGGCCGGCTTCAGACTCCTTAGGCTTGTTCCCATGGTATCTCCCACGTTTCTTGTTCGGGTAGCGCTCATTCTTGTCCGCACTCTTCTGTTTACGGTCCTCCGAGTCATCGCCTTTCGCCTTCTTTTTCTTAGCGAATTCCTCATCACGCATCTGCACGGTGATCTCGACCTGGGATGCTGCATGATAGCAGTCCTGTGCATACTAGGGTTTAGTGAAACTCTTCACAATATAGTAGTTAATTCAAAGTCATATTTCAAGTTCAACCTGGATCGTGGCGTAACGACTGGGCCCCATGCCATATCTGATGCGGTGATTCAGTCCACCATAGAAACGCTCCACTAAGATCTCATCTGAATATCCCAAGCCTGGAAGTACACGAAGTAGAGCAGTGAACGTCGAGTAGTATTTGTCTACGGTCATCCCCTCGGTCTGCCTCAGGGTGTCTAGCTCAACTCGCTTCTTGGTCCGGAGGTGGGCGGGGTAGTACTTAGCCCTCAGCAACGCAGTGTAAGCATCCCATCCAAACGCGGGGTCGGCTAGGTAAGCATCCTTCACAAGTTTCCACCAATCGCTTGCTGACTCTCGTAGGTAATAGGCTGCGAGTCTGATCTTAGCCTCTGCTGGAACATTCAAAGTCTCGAAGGCGGTCTCTAGGAGGCTGATGTAGCTCTCTAGGTAGGTGGGGTCCGTCTCTCCTCGGAACTCGGCTGGTCGAAGGTCTGCTAAGCTCTTCACCCAGTTTGTCTCCCTGGGTGGGTGGGGCTGTGGTGGCGGTGGTGCCTGCTGGGTTCCTGGCTGGAAGCCCATGTGACCTAGGGCTGCTGCTACTATCTCCGCGATGGTCTGCCCTGCAGCCATGCTATCCTGTTCCATGTGGCCACGGCCTCGTCCTCGACGTCCAGACATCTGAAAATGTCGTTTATTAGTCTAAAGCAACCACAAGAACTTACTGCAAGTTATTATCGCCCTTGCAAGCGGTTCAGATCAGTAAAGTCGTGCCTCACATTACTAACCCTTAACCCGTTCCCCAAATTTAGGTTTTCCTATTCTCGGTACTTCTCTGTTCCAGTCATCAGAGCGCAACTACGCTCTGATACCACTTTCTGTAACACCCCCGAATCACAACCAACAACTAAACGACGCGCCTAAGTTAGCAGGAGAAGTCTACGCAGCGGTTCCTACTCTATTCGGGTGCTACAGACGCCAACCACCCACGTGGTTGGCAGTCCACAATACTACTCCAAGTTACGGTCTGAATGACTGGAAGTCCAACTTAACGAAGTCCAGATACAACATAAAAGATACAAACCGAGTACCGAGAGTCTACAACATAAGTTCTTAATCCAATAACATAAACTGAAAGTACAACTCATACATTAAAAGCATACTACTGAAAGTCTTGCCATAGTGGACTACCCCCATGATAGTCCTTCCCCTACACTCCGTCATGATCCAGATGATTACCTGTAAAAAATAAAGGACTCAGCAAACTATGCCGAGTATGAACGTGTGAAGCCCGCATGTTACCGGGCCACACGACTACTTGGTCGAATATTATTAAGTCATTTTACATGCTATATTAAAGCAGTAAAGCACGTCACATTACATCATAATATCAAACACACTTCAAGGTAGCATAGCAACATCAACAAACATCCAAGCATAACAAGCTGGCATCATAGCCCATCAAAACGCAACCAAGCACAACAAGCTGCAATATAGCAACAACAATCATGCAAGTCATCAGACGTGTGCATAGGTATGTTTACCAATGATCCTCGCTATGGGATCGTTCGAGCGTTGTGTGTTTTCATTTCTTTTCTCTTGTTCCCATGATGTGTATTTTCTTTTTCTTTTCCTTGCACCAGGTCTGGGGATATAGTTTAGATCCCGTGACCATATCATATTGGTGCCAATCTTTTCTTGTTTCTTAAAGAATCACATTGGTGAATTTTCTTATTTGCTTGGTCTCATTACACATGTTTTCCTCTATTCTCTGGCACCGAGTCAGGGGTGTAGATTAGATCCCGAGACTTTGTTATGTAGGTGCTATTCATTCCTTGTTTTCTTAAGGATTATTTGTGAATTCTTTTATCACCGCACGTTGGAGGACGTCTCCTCCATAGCTAGTCCCCCATTCCCGACACCCAGGGTCGAGGAAGCGGTAGTCACCTCTAGACTCCAGGAAAAGCTTCACCAATTTGTCACTCCCCCATTCCCGACACCCAAGGTCAAGGAAGCGTAGTCACCTCTGGACTCCGGGATATGCTTCACCACTTGTCACTCCCCCATTCCCGACACCCAGGGTCAAGAAGCGGAAGTCACCTCTAGACTCCGGGATATGCTTCACCAACTCGTCACTCCCCCATTCCCGACACCCAGGGTCAAGGAAGCGGAAGTCACCTCTAGACTCCGGGATTGCTTCACCAAAATATATTCCATCATAGACGGTCGAAGGATCTGATGCAGATACCAACTCCCGATCATCCATACCGCGCGGCCCGAGCTGTAGTCTTCCCGGGTTATTCTCATGTTTCACAGTTGATACTTTTCGTTTCATTATCATTATAATCTCGACACCATAGTGGGTGTCATTAGCGGTCCTCTAAAGTTAGAGAGGAGTTGTCTCTTTGTATAGTTCTTTTGTTTTGTTTACGTGGTTCGTCATGTCTCACCAAGGGAGACTTGCTCTTCATTATCATTAAAGCATAGACACCATAGTGGGTGTCATGGTAGTCCTCAATGGTTTAGAGAGGAGATTCCCTTATAGTGTTTTCTTTGTTTTCATAATTCGTAGTAGTTCTCGTATAGTTTTTCCCTTTATGTAGCTTCTTTGTTTACATAGTTCGTTGAGTCTCATCTCAAAGTTCCATAACGCGAAAGGGACTAAACTACTGTGTGCGCGCAATGATATATTCAACAATGATATATAAATCATACAACATGATAAACAAGCAATCCAATTTCATGCTTTGATCTTATGTCATTTTCACACAAAGCACACAGCACACAAAGCAAACAAGCCGTGTAACACGGCAACATACGAACCACACATGTCCATACCTTTTCGCTAGTTCGAGTCGTCTCACACTCGGAGTCCCGGTCGGAGCACGCTACGATCCTAGAGTTAATTAAAGCAATGTGTCAGCTCATTATTTTATGTGACGACACTTTATATCGTATGTTATTCCTTAGGTATGTTGTTACACGCTTAGTTTAGATTGACTCTTAGAATTCCACATGCAGTAACCCTAGGCTTGACTTACTCCTAGGATATTTCATATCTTTATTTACATGTTAACCAAGCCCTTTTTCCTCAGTTAATGTCTTAGGGCGTTCTAAAAGATAATTGTAACAAGTTGTGTAACATGTATATAACATGTCTAACGTGCATTCCCTCCCTGGATAAATAGATGAGAATGTTTTAACCCTTGTTTAATGGTAATATAGACCATAGAGTATCCCTAAACTCATTTACACAGCAGTCCAAAAGTTTCCAAGTTTGGATCCCCAACATATTATCTAAGTCACCTTTAAGGTATTAATTGATACTTAGCGTTCTCCACATGTTTTGCTAACCTAGTTATATTTATTAGCTATTACTTGAGTTCATTATTAACTCATCACCACATCCTTAGCACTTTGGGCAGTTACCGTACTGAAGCCTAATTCCAGAGAACTGAACACAACTCTATGCACACTTTTTCTTCAAGTTTTCCCTTGTTACTGCATTGTTTTGTTTTCCTGATTTTCCCCCAGCGTGTCCACTGTCTTAGCTAGGTGTATTAGCAGGGTTTTAAGCTCAATTTCATACCGGTTCAACCCTCTTAACCCTTGGTATTACGGCTATACAGAAACTCAAAACAGAGGAAAGCTGAAATAACATTATTGCATTACTCCTCCATTCCTCCCTCTTAGTTCCTTTATCAGTCCCAATTCCACCCAATTTTCTTGTACATCTTTACATAGGTGCATTAGCTAGATGCTGGGTCTTATCAGCAGACTAATACCACACTCTTATGTCACTAGTATTTCAGTTACACAGACACTTAAATTTCAGGAAAAACATGAAACTGGAAGATCAGAAACTGATAACTTCTCCTATCTGATTTCTGTTTTCATTCTTTCATCTAGTCTCTACTTCCCCAATTGTCTACCTAGTTAGTCAAGAGTTTATCAAGACGTTAAATTTAGAGTAAGCCCCAAACAGCTCTGGTAATTCTACTGGAACTCACCTATACAGAGCTTAGCAAAACTGAGAAGAAACTGGAAAACTGAACATCCACAACCTGATAACCTCTCTTTGTTTTCCTTCTGTTCATTACTAATCCAAACTTTCGATATTTCCCAAAGGCTTACCCAGTCAGCTAGGTGGTTTAGGCAAGTCTCAAGTTAAACCCAGCTCAAAACAACCCTGTTACACCTCCGAAAGTTCAATACACAGAAACAACCAAGTGTTTAAAATCTGAAACCAAAGTCTGTGTATTCCCCACTTCATTCCTTCTTTTTGTTTGTTAGACTGTCTTCTAGTCTGTCCCAAAGTACTTCCCTACCTAGTTAAGTGTTCTAGATATAGGTTAAACTCAAACTGCCAACAACCCCTCTGTAAAAAAAGTTATACAAAAACCATGCGTTTCAGGAAACAACTAAAAACTGTTGCATTTTTCCTTTCTATGATTTTTCTTTCTGTTCATAGTTGAATTACACTTTTTATCCAAAGTGTTTACACACTTAGTTAACGGATTTAGCAAGGTTTTACCCTCTTGAAACACCCAATACAAAAAGAACCAGAATCACACAGGCCAACTCTCTGTAAAAATTTTACACAGCGACAGAACCATGTAAACATTGAAATCACGAAACTGATGTGTTTCTTTCTTCTTCTGTTTTTTGATCTGACTCCAGTGTCCCCCAAGTTGTTTCCCCTTGGTTAAGTGGTTTTTCTATGATTCTAAATTCAAGAACAGAACCAAGACAACGTTATTAAAGTTACAGAAACAACCTAGTACTATCTGCAAAGAACTGAAAAACTGAAGCATGTAAGTAATAACTTCTCTGCTATTTTCTTCCCTGTTGGTTCACGAGTTTAGTTTCTAGTTCCCTTAGGTGTTAGGATGCTGATTTAAGAGTTTTAGTATAGTTTAACCCTCAAAACAATATTGTTATTGTTACAGAAAAGTCCTAGTATTGAAGCAGTGAAACCTGAAAGAAACTGTCATCCGGTTCTGCATTTTCCTACTTCTGTCACCATTCCAATGAGCTACTGTTTTCACTACCATTCCCCGCATTATCTGCAGGTGGTCTGAAGTGCTAACAAGGTTTAAGTTGATTATCCAGCCAATGCAGTCTTTATAATGCCTCTGACAAGTTGATATACAGAGAAAAAAAAACGTTACATGATTTGGAATTGTTATAGCAGCTTAACTTGACTGGTTTGTTTTTCTCTTGGTTTCTGATCATATAATCAGCTTAGGGAATAACTCACCAGCTAAGTGATTTATCATGGTTTTCACTTCAGAAGTGACCCCTACTACACTAGCAACCTCTGAGACGTTGGAAAACAGCAAACCCAAGAATTTTTCAAAAACTGAAAACAACCTGATAAGAACTGAAGTCTGAGATGATTTTTACTTCCTATTACTGTTCCCTCTATTCTTTTAATCTGATTAGTGGTTTTCCCCAAGCTACGTTCTTACTCAGTTAAGTGGTTCACCCTGATTTTTGTTCCAAGGACATACTTGAACAATACGGTTTAAACTACTAAAAGTTCTTACACAGAAAGCAGAAACGAAAAGAATTTGCAGGGGGCTGAGCTAAGCTTTTGCACATCTGGTTTCTTTCTCATTTTGCTTCCTCAATATTCTCACACGTCTAACAGGTTAGTAAGGGTTTTTTTTTACCTTAAGTCCATTATTAAACTAACACTACATCCATATCACTTCTGGCCATTTAGTAGACCGAAACCAAAAATCTTAGAAACTGATAACCAGCCCCTGCACTACTTCTATTACTTACTTCTGTTTCAGTAGGTTGACTGGTTTTCCCGCGGTTGTCTAGCCAGTTAGTCAAATAGCTTAATATAGTTTCCACTTTAGAACAACCCAATCATCCCCCAATACAAACTCTCACATACCTTCTGGAACCCAACGTTACAGAAACGAATTTTTAAGTTTCTACCCAGCTGTTTTTCTTGTGTTTACTCCTTCGACCTCCTCAGGTGTCTACCAAGTGGGTGAAGGACTTTAGCATGTTTTCAACCTCAAACAACTCAAGTCAAAGCTCGTATAGGTTCTGTTTTAATTACGCAGAACACATCCCAAAGTAGATCAGAGCAACCAGAACTGATAGAATGCAGAAGACAAATGAAACAGAAACTGATAAGCTCCTCTAGAATTTCTCTGTTGTACAGAGACATGACAGTTTCCAAAACTGTACATAACACTTGGATGATTTCAATACCTTGGTTTCCCTCTGTGTTTTGGAATTAGGTTCTTCCTGGTGATTCTTGGCACACTAAAACTTCTCAGGCTCTTGCACTCCCGTCCTCACTGGAAAAGTTTCTCAAATGTTACACTTATTGATCAGGAAAGAAGACAGGAAATGGGTGGGAGTAACTGGCTTTGCTTTGGGAGGAAAAAGAAAGTGTTACCTTGGTTATGCCCCAGGTGAGGTGTTGAGCAGCTATGATTCAGTATAATCTCAACCAGGCCTAGGAGACTGCATGCGTGTAATGCATGACAGGAAACAAGAAAGAAATGGGCTGAGAAACATGCAACTGTCCTAGACGACAGAGGAGTAGAAAAAAACTTTACAGAAAGGTCTGTTATACTTACCCGAAGATGATGTTCAAACTAGAGTGCTGATTCTTAATCAGTTTTTTTCTTCCTTTCTTGTTGAATGAGAACGCAACAAAGCAGAGGGGTTTGGCTACACTGCATGAGTCACGGTTTGGGTCAAAAAAACAAGAGATCAGGCAAGAAAGGAAAACAGAAGAACAATCGTGATCATCTGGATTTACCTTCATGCGTGAGTAGGGTAACCGAGGGGAAAAGAAAACCCCTGGGCATGTGTTTACCGTGGCATGTGAATATAAGTAAGAGAAACTGGAGCAAGGTGTAGAATTAACATCCGAGCAAGGGGAGTTGAACGTGGGATAGAGTTCCCATGAACATCCGGTGGAATCTGATGCGTGGAGGTTTGGGACTATTTTTTTTCTAAATTCAAGAATGTCCCACGTTAATACTTCAGGTCATCAGACAAGGTTAGGTAGAAAGAACACACTGGGAGTCTGGGAAGGGAAAAAAAAATTCTCGGACAGAGGAGTATGGGGTGTTGTCGTTATTGTTTGTCCTTCTGATTCAAAAAAGGTTACCGGAACCGATGGGAGGAAAGCGTGTCTGCTTCCTCTTTTTTTTCCTAGTTACCTTAGCAGTTCATACTAGATTTAAATCGTTGGTGTTAGTGACTGAATTTGAGCGTAGATCCACCGGTTAAGCACTCGGGGAATGTACGGGAGGTCTCGGTTCGAACCTTGACGGGAGCGTGTTTGCTCCCTTTTTTTTTCCTCTTTCTTTTTTGTATAGATTAAACATGATTGTTTATATAAGTACGACATATATTATATCATGTGATTCAATATTTTTTGTAACGCAGTTATGCGGCGTTATTGGCACTTATCCACAACGTTACGATATATATACACGACTATATATTATATCGTGTTATATACTTTTCTTGTAACGAAGTTATGTGATGACATTGTTACTTATTCACAACGTTACAATATCGTAACGTTACGTACGTGTATTTCGTATTCGTACATATATATACATATACTAGATTTATTTGCTCGTATGTTATTTTATGTACGTATGATAAAACGCGTTATGATTTTTACGCGTTTAATATGTAGGGGTATTTCAAAGATTGAATGTCTGCTTGTGTGAATTAATATGCTTGAGTTGTGTATTAATGCTGCTTTATTTCTATCACTGTTGAACGATAACAGTACAGTTCGTAATATGAACATATTATAAAACGAACTAGCGGCAATGATGCTATCTTATGTGTAATATAAGAACGTAAGTAAAACTTTGTAGCATTAGGATAATAAGATATATAAATACATATTATCCGAGACTTATATACGGAGCATTGGCCTTCTTAACGCCGCTCTTGTATCTAACACTGGATCCCGAATCGACATGCTCAGGATTGGACTAACGACCTTAGTCTGCTGTGTAGGAAAATAGTAAGACGATGCGATGGTATAGATAATTAATCAAGAGGTTTGGCTCTTACTGTGTATTGTGATCAACTAACGATACTAGAATGCCGTGTGAGCATCCGTAGTATCTGGATAAATTTTCAACGGACTACAGATGGTTCGTTGGTCGGAGACTCTACCGCTGGAGTGGCTACTGCCGTGGGTGACCCGCCATAGGAGATGGGTAACTTGGAGACACGTCGTTCTAACGAGACGTTTCATTAGGCATGACTGAACAATTACGAACGACTATACTAGCTCGTACATTAGGCGAACATTATTTGGGCTTGCATGCCAAAGACGAGAATTTATACTTGTTTATATTCTCGTTGTTTCGCCTTGTTGCTCTTTGGTTATGCTTTATGTTATGTGTTGTTATGTGGGTTTGTTGTTGAAACGAGTCGTTGTAATCAAATATGTGTTGTGATTTGGATTAATTGAGTCGTTGTACTCATAACGAGTTGTCAATTGGATTAATTGAGTCGTGGTACTTATACCTGTGCTGTGAACTGGTCGAGTCGAGTCGCTGTACTCGTGTGTGGATTATTGTGGATTGTTTGGTCGAGTGAGTCGCCGTACTCAATTATGAACTATCAAGTGTTTGTTGGAATGGAGTCTCTGTACTCATATAAATGTTTTAACGCTTCAGTGGTTTATTACGATGCGATGTGTGAAGCCGGGGGCTTGTTTGTTAATTGAGTTTACTGCAATATATATATTGTTGCTTTACAGTTTTATATTAAACTACTTGCATGAAAATGAATTGCATGCTCTCGACCAATTAACTGAGGGTCTGAGGGGGCATGACGGTCATGTAGTAGCATACTCAGCAGGGGCTGATTCCATACCACAAACAAACAATTTGCAGGTATGCAGCTTCCGGTGTCGGCAAAGAGAGGGACGCGCTGGGTAGTTTAGTTACAGTTGTTTAAAGATGCACTGTTGCATTTTGATACGAACTTAGAAACGTGTATAGGATTGGGATACTTAGAATGCTCACTGTGGATGTATTTTATATATTGGTTTGGGAAGGTTAAATCTATCTCTTGTTGTCACTGTGGGAAATTGTTTCGTATTTATGTATATATCAGCAAGCACGTTATTACTCGCATGGGCGAGTGAGAACGGTGACACCAGTAGTTCATTTGTTTAGGTTACCGCTGCGATTACAAAGTTAAGTAAGATGGTTAGGTGTCGATTAGAGTAGGGGTGTTACAAAAGCACCACCCCTATTGTGGCCCGGAGCGCTGTTACTAACACCAAGAAAAATGGTGGTCTTAGGCTTAAGGACATTCACAAATGGAATATGTGCTTCATGCTCAAGACCATATCTGTCATCACACATGACCCGGAGCGCCTCTAGATTCAATGGATCCATAAGATCTTCTTGAATAACAATAGCTTCTGGTCATCTTCAGCCAAGGGTAATGATCCCTGGACTTGGAAAGCTATCCTCCATGTCAGGGACTGGTGGATTGAGCAATGTGGGTCCCTCAATGATGTTTATTCTCTTTTCAACTCCTACCCTTTCCGTCCGAGGGTCAGTTCATTCTATAATGACACTTTCATTCCGCCCCGTCCATTTCCATGGTTCAATGTCTGTTGGAATTTTTGGTCCATTCCTAAAGCCAAATTTACCTTGTGGATTACTCTTAGAGGTAGACTAAAAACTTGTGATAAGCTCCAATCATAGGGCATATGCCTAGCTAACAGATGCTAGCTCTGTGAGCGTGCTCAAGAGACAAACAACCATCTTTTTTTTCATTACAGGTTCTCTAACAGAATTTGGTGGACCATCTGTGATTGGTTGGGTATCCCCACTAATCGGAAAAGTCTTTGCAGCTGCTCATCCTAGACCAGCCGCTACTGTAAGAAGCGTCGCCCAATTGACTTTGTGAAAAAAGCGGTAGTCGCCAATGTTGTCTATCATATCTGGATAGAAAGATGCAAGCGTGTCATGGCCAGCCAAACCAGAGACCCCTCTCTCATCATCTTAAACATCAAGGCTGCCATAAAAGCCATCATTTGGACGAAGATAGAGAGATCCAGCACAGATTTCGATTGGCTTGATAGGAATCTTTGCTCCTATGAGCTCTTTCGTACATCCCAGTGCCTCATTATTTTGTAGTTAAGGTTGGGGTGGTTTTTGTCAGCACTACACTATTTTGTTCACTCCTTTTTGCTAGCATTACGGTGTTTTATCGTTCACTCCTAAGGAGGTTTTTGTATATCCACCCTCCCAGTAGTATTGGCTCCCGATTAGTTATCAGATATATAGGTCTCCTATGTATCTAACTATTCTGTAATTTTTCATCATTTATATATCCATTGCATTATTAAAAAAAATTGTTTGGATCTGATTTGATCTTAAAGTAGCAATTTTTGTCTATGAAGCTTCACCGTTAAAGAATATCGATTATTTACAATTTAAATTTCTACATATTATTATAAGTTTTATTTATTCTACATTATTATTTTTACTTGTTTAATATATTTTTTGTTGGTTTACATTTATGAGATTTATCCAGCTACAAAGAATTTGTATACACCGTAAAGAGGGCCATGAAAGGCATATGTTCAAGAAGACATATGTGATAAGAAACATGTTAATAAGACAATACAATTTAAAAAATTATTTTTTGATGGAATCAAGAACAACATTTGTTGATGATCAGTGCATTTGTAGATCCCCAAAAGGATTATGTTTGACCCATAAAACACGTGTCTTGATGGAACTACATTATATATATATACATATATTAATCTAATGTGTGAGAATGATTTTCGTAAGATAAGGGTCAAAAGGCTCTAGAAGAGCAACTCCAATCCCTCACAAAGGAATGAACCTTTGTATTGATGAAACTTTGTATTGATGAAACTTTGTATACAACAAGTTTCCTCAAAAAGTGGTATTGATATATCTAATGTGGATATAATTCGTGATTAAAGTCGATCATAATGTGTCCGACCCGACAGTCCAATCTGATTCGGGAAAAAGCTCGATGGGCCCGGGCCCGACTGGGTTTCTGGGCGGACTTGGACAAACAATTAGGCCCGAAAAAAAATTGAGCCGGCCCACAACACATTTTGAGCTCGCGGACAAGCCCGATCCGACCCGAGGGGCGGACGGAGGAAAAAAAAGAAGAGGGAGAGAGAGGGGAGAGAAGAGAAAAAATTAGGTAGAATTTATAAACTTTAAATAAATTACATATTATATAAATTTTAAATAAATTAATATATATAAATTTTAATTTAATTTTATAATATATATAAAAATTAAAAGTTTATTAATTTTATATAAACAAATAAAAACCAGGTCGGGCAAGTCAGGCATCGGCAGAGCCGAAAAAAAGCAGGCCTAGCCCAACCCATACCAAAAAATATGAAATCAGGCCCGGTTACCATAAGCAGACCCGACGGACCTAAAATTCTCTTTGACCCGCCTACTCGCATACTATTGAGAATTTGTGACATATATGATAGAAAAATAAAAAAGTAGAAGTGTTATATTTTTCAAGTTTGGTATGACTAAGTAGACCATCCCGATTAAATAATTATGCAAACTAATATCCACTATACATGTAAACACTTGTTGAAGGACTATAAGATTCTTCAACCGATGATATGTAGTTTGTTTTTCTAAAAACTCATTTATCAGACTCTCACCGATTGAGATAATGGGTAAACCCAAATCTTAACACGGTTGGACATCAAGAAAAAGGACCATTTTAGGGACCATATCGTGACTATTTTGGACCATTAAGATTTGGTTTTAATTGATGCATCAACCAACTAATCATATGTATATATTAAAGCTAAAGTTTTAAGATAGAATGATAAAGTCTGTATAGTTGGACAACACTGGTGAAATTTATATTAATGTCTTTATATGAACTTTCAATATTCATAGAGATATAATAATGGTCAAGACGAACCATCAATCAAAGATCTATAATGCACTTTGAGAATTCCAATATATATTCGAAGACCAACTATATTATGAAACATCATTAATTTGCATCAAGCCAAATAATGATGATGAATTCTCAATCTTACAAATGGATTTGGGTCAAAAGCTAAATATTCCCCCATACAAAGGTTTGTTTGAAAGATATATTTTCACATATATTATTTGCTTCAATTGATAAATCAAGTCCTTGAAGTTGTTGAAATTGCATTTTGAGTTCAACTTTTAATATATTGAACTAACAGTTAAGGATACATCAATTGTCATTTAGACGATTTATTTTTCCCAACATTAGAGAGGAAAAGAGAAAAATTTTCCCAACATCAGAGAGGAAAAGAGAAGCAATTGGAAAGTGAGGGATACTATGAAATGAGTTATAATTGCATTATCCTCATCATATATAATATGAAATTGTAGGTTTAAAGTGTTATTCATCTTTAAAAGGTTGGCAAACCAATTGCTTGATGTTAAGTGAAACATATGTGCCAACGTCTAATGCTTTTGTATTATGATGATCGAACAAGTGCAAAAAAGTTAAACCTGAAATGAGGTAGACTATAGACCTTGCAATTTGGGTTGATGGGTCGGGTAGATATCAACCCTAACCCAAACCATTTAAAATATCATCAATCCAACCCAACCAAAAAATGGATGGGTCAAAAAATTATGACCCTAACCCGACCCGCTTCAAATCCCTCAACCCTAACCCTAACCTAACCCACCCAACCCATTTTTGAAGCATACAATAACTTAGGTGGATTAGGAGTATAAAGTAATAAAAAATCCAAAAATATCCAGTGCTAGTTGGCACACTAATTAGGATGAAACTAAAGGAAGAGAAGTAATCTTGCTTGATCGACCTAACTTTTAACGAATTCTATGTTATGCGAAGAATGTAAAAGTACTGCACCAATTTCCCATGAATAGAATAACACGTACTTTTTTGATAAGTTTATTTTTATGAATCTGAGCCTAAAGTTCTACCACTGTTGGGGAGGAATCCTATCTAGATATGCACATGATCCTAGTGTTCTTAATAAAAAAGAGAACAAAAATGAAAATCTTCATTATGCATTAGAGAAATATACTAAAAACAAATCTTCTAAAGTTAGAATTAATTTATAAACTGAGAGCTCAAAGCCTCAAACTATGACTGGTAGTTTTAAAATAATTACACATGTTTAAACTATGTGCTCATGTTTGAGAAAAGTACAATCACAATCACTTAATTATACCAATAGTTGAGGAACTTTATGCAGCACACTATTCGTATTGCTGGCTTTAGAATTCACTAACATGTCTATAATCAAGATCCTACTTACAAAAATATATATCACCTACTTTTGTCCACCCTTCTAGATAATCTAAGCATACATATGTTCACAAGAACGTAATGACAGTGTGAATAAGAAAAACAAACCTTAGGTAGAAATGAAGAGTGACATAGACATGAACAATGACGTATAAAAGAAAAATGGATGCGAGTCTACAAGACGAGAGCATTAGGGTTTTCAACATTATGTTAAGGTCTGGTTGGGCCCTTTGTTTGATATACAGTTGGTTGGGTCGTCTGTTTAGTTAAGATCGTGTGATATTATTGAAGGTTGGATAGTCCAACTACACTTGGGCTTAGGACTAAGGTATAGTTTGATATGGATAATAATATATATATATATATATATAAATTAATATTTTTATTTTTAGTTTTTATTATTAACAAACATATTTTCGGATTTCGGGTTGGGTTATGGGTTTAGATCTCTACCCTAACCCAACCCACAAAATTAGTTTACTACCCTAACCCAACCTAAAAAATAGATGGGTCAATAATCAAGACCCTAACCCGCAAAAGTATGGGTTGGGTTCGGGTTGGATTTCAGGTTGGGTCACAATTGCTAGATCTAGACTATATGATTATAATGACAAAACCTAAAAAAACATATAATAAATATGGTCATACCAAAAAGGGTATAACTCTAGAAGAGCCGTCAGAAATTATTGGTATATAAGGTTATCAGGTACGTGATAAAAGTTTGAAAAATGATAGAGATCTTGAGATATTATGTCATGTGAGTAATGTATTGGAACCAATATCAAATCAATGTGAATGATACATATAAATGCACCAATTGCTTGATTTTGAGTAAAAATATGTGTCAACATCTGATGCTCTCGTAAGGACAAGTGCAAAAGAGTCAAACCTGAAGCGTGGTGGATTATATGGTTCTAATTACAAAGCCATAAAAAGGAGCATAGAATAAAGATGGTCATATTGAAAAAGGTATAACTCTAGAAGAGCCGTCAGACATGACAAATTATAGTGTATACTTGATGAGAGTTGAAAAATGGTAAAGATCTTGAGATATTATGTCATGTTAGTAATATAGTGGAACCGATTTGAAATCAAAGTGGATGATGTATGTAGCACTACATATCATAAATGATGTTGAGGTTATTGAATTGATTGGTCAAAATAATTGAAAGACATAAATGAGAAGTGTAATTCCAACTCATTCGATGTGTGGATGTTGCGGACTTAAAGTTCTAATAATAATGTGAATTTAGCTGGATACAAACGAGTGTTTGTATGAAAAATGAAAATAAGAGGTTTAAATCTCTTAATATACAACCTGTGTCGATGTATATATATTTTTCAAAAGCTATGGCTTATAAAAAGTCATTATCTTCATCAGTTGATTTTTTTAGAGATATAAGTATGGTTAAATTTATGACTGATTTGTGTGGTTATACCTTATATATATAAATCACTTTGGTAGTGATGTCTATATAAGATTTGAAAGGGATTAACTTCTATAGAAGTTTAGTAAATTCTTAAAGGGAATGCCCTTGTGATTGTGTTGATAAATCCTTTCATGAATTTAGGCGATAAAATTGATTGTGACATTATTGCCTTGGTGAAAACCACTGAAAATATATCGTTGAAATGAGTCCAGGATTCTTGGATTACTTGTGTTGCCAGTGAAAGACTATAATCATAACTCCATAAGAGCCTCCTGATGATTACCGAATCAATGATCATTGTAATTGACTTAAAATCTATAAGGGGTTGGGCTGACAGTTACAGGCCCCATCATTCGTGTTGCCTTAGGGTTGTAAATATATTCTTTTGCACAGAGTAATACGAAACCCTAAAACATAGTTTCCTCAAAATCTTTCTTTGCTCTCTTCATCTTCCTCCGTCGGTTTCTCTATATTTTTCACTCGATTTTGCAACAGTGATCATGAAGAACCCTATCTTAATGCTATTTAGAGGTGGCCACTAGGACGGGCCAGTCCGGAACCGCTTAAGACCAAGCCAGGTCAAAGACCAGTTCAGGACCGTTGACCAGGGACCGCGACTGTTCCGGGACCGGCCTAGAAAAAATAGTGAGCTGGTCCGGTTTTACTTTCCAAGAGACCGGGACCGCACTGAAACTGACTCGGGACCACATGAATTCAGGCTCGATTGGGCCCGACCAGGGACTAGTCCCGGACCGAGATCATGGTCAGTCCCTTTTTTTGAAATATAACCGTTATTCAATAGGGACCAACTATATTTCTAAAGACTACTAGCTCTTTGTAAGCCTTTGTTTGGAATAAGTGATAGCTAATATTCTTAATAAACAAAAGACTACTAGCTCATGCCCTACCTACTCCACTTATGATGATTATCTTGATTTGACGTTTGATTTGGGTGATGATGAGGTTGTTGATGTTCTCCAGTGGTGGGAAGGCCAACAATAAAAGTTTTCAATCTTAGCTCGAATTGCACGAAACATCCTCCCAGTTCTTGCATCAACCGTTACTTCTTAATCATGATTCAACACAGGTAAACGCGTGTTGGATGCTAGAAGGTCAAGCTTGGTGCCAAATTAAATAAAAGTTAGTGTATGCAAGTACGATTGAGATGTTGCTGAGATACGTTCACATGGACAAAATCAAGAGAATGCTCCTTTTGAAGAGGATGATTGGTTGACGTTGAACTCCAGAAGTTCAGATCAACGAGCTACTAACGGTAGCGATGACGTAGGAGTGTGCTTGATTAAGTTTTAGTTTATAATGATTGTAACATTAAGATACTGGTCGAACTTTGAACTTGGAAATTAGACAGTATTCGAACTACTAGTAGAATTGTAACGTAATTAGGATTGTAGTAATAGAACTATGTTGTCTTTGATTCCTTCGGGATTCGTAGACAATTTATCTTATTATTTTATAGATCTTAAGATAAGTGCTAGCCCACAAAATGAATAAAACCTTTTTTTTTACAATATATAAGATTATTTGGAAATATTATCATTTTTTTATAACTTTACAACATTACTAATTAGACATAAATTACACAAAATATCATTAAAAAAGTCTGATTGCAGCCCGGGACCGGTTACGGTCCCTCAAAAAAAGAAAATGGAACAAGAACCGGGACCGAAATTGGTTACTAGCTGTTCAGGACCAGGACTGATTGAGCCCGAAACCAAGATCGGGACTGGCCCAGCCCGTGGCTAACTCTAATGCTATTGCAGCAGAGTGGGAGAGATTGTTATAAATTGATATATGTACGATAAATTTTTCATCTTACATTCATACAATATTTATCCTACATAAATAAAAGTCTATAATGCTTGTATTAAAAAAGAAATATTGGTATTTTGTGCTTTCTCTTTTTTCTTAGGTAAATTTAACCAAATACCACCAAGTTTTTGTTTAATTCACGATATACCACTGTATTTATAAAATTACATAGGATAACACCGAGTTTTTACTTATTTCAGCTCATAACACTTTGTCTCATATTTAATTAACTGCTTCATTACTATCCCTAGAAAAAAGATCAAACTACTTCTGTTATAGTTAAACAAAAGTGGTATTTTGTGGAATTTATCAATATGACAAATCACTGTTAGATAGTTTATTAATAGTTAATAAAATATGGGATATAGTGTTATCTCCTGAAATAAATAAAAAATCAGTGTTATACTATATAATTTTAAACACAAAGTGGTATTTGGTTAATTAGAAAAACTCAATCGTATTTAGTACATTTTCCAATTTCCTTTTTATCTGTTCAGCATGGCTGTTTTGGCAGCATATTTGTAGCATATTTGTTAGCAGGTTTGCGCTGACATATTTGCAGCATATTTGCTGGCAAGTTTGTGCTGGCATATTTGTAGATGTTTTGAAAACTGCTGTTTGGCAGTGCGGTATATATGCAACATATTTGGTTAAGTTAGTTATATGTAATGCGTTTACCGTTTCTGTATTACAATTTATTATATTACACTATGTAACTTCATTTTGTTAGTAAAAATTCACAAACAATATATTACTATGAGTATTTAATTTACAATAAAAACCTGAGAAACCAAAGAAAATAAAAAAATTTCTATTATCCAATAAAATTTTAATTTTTATTATTTAAGTAAAAATTCTAACTTCTAAATAATATATTGTAACTTTGTATGTTAATAAATTTATATACATTCATATTTCTATATACTTTATAAATATTTGTAATTCATATATCAACAAGTGTGTATATTTATTGGTTATTTTAATTTTATTAATCTATGTGGTATTACAAATAATATATTCTAAATTAATATTATTAATGTGGTTTTTTTTTTAATTTGGCTAAAAAATAGTATTATTTTATATAAATTATTTGAAGCATTGTGTAATTTGTTATAAATAAAGTAACTTGTAAAAAATGTCATAAGAAAAGTAGTTTTTTAATCAATAGTCACAGTAATTGCATTATAAAGTGAGAAAAGAAGCGAAAGTGAAAGCACAAAAATAAAAAAATAATATTTGGTGCCAGTATTTATACTAATATTTATACTTTTTAAAATGAACAACAAAATAAATAAAGCTAAAATAGAATATACCGGGACAAACATGCTACAAATTATGCTGTTTCGGCACCCAAACAGTTTTTTAAGTTGAAGTTTTTCTTAAATTTTCTAGTGTCACCGCGTTCAAATAAATTTTACTTTTCTCACTCTTAAACACCTGTTAGCCGGCAAATTCCTTTCCTTAACGTTGTCCTTCTCTTCTCTCGCTCCCATCTTTCAACTCAGCGCACCCCATTCGCCATCGACGTTCTTTCTTCCATCTTGTAGAAGGTCCCGTCCAGAGGCGATCTCCTACTGTTGCTCGCGGATCGCCACTTCCTTTTGGACACCGCCATTTCTATCATCCATTCTTTGTAGCTCATCCGGTATCCATACCGGAGCTTACTCCGGCATACTCACGCTTCGCCGATCTTTCTCTCTGTCCTGCTCTACGGGTCACTTTGTGCCTCGCTAGGCTCCTCCCGTCGCTAGTGGACTTCCAACCCGATCGGTTTCCGTCATTGTGAATGCGATTTGGATCCGCCGATACCATGGGGATGATCGTGACGAATACACCGGAGCGAGATCTCGCCTTCACCAACCGCGCCTACGTATCGCTGAACGACTGCAAGCTATTTGCAGTTCCCCGATCGAATCTATGCCTTGCTGCCGCCTCTGGTGATTCATGCGTCCTCTCCGTCGAGGGGCATAGAGGTATCGCTGATGGACACGTCGGCCTGAACGCTATCCAGCGGCGCTTCCTCAGAGTCTCTACAGGGGACGCATTGACTCTGACCAGGTTTGTACCGCCGGAGACGTTCCAACTGGCTTTGCTGACGCTTGAGTTGGAGTTCGTGAAGAAAGCGAACAGAGAGGAGAACATCGACGCCCAAATCTTGTCGCAGCTGCTGAAGACGAGGTTTCTTAACCAGGCAAGCTTTCCGGTCTTGGTTTTCTTAGAGTCAATTTCGTAATTCAGATTGAGGATTTATTTAGAGACATGTCATATGCAGGTCTTGACAGTGGGCCAAAGAGTAACGTTTGAGTATATTGGCACCAGCTTCATCTTCACAGTTAACCAGGCCGAGGTTGAAGGCGAAGACCAATCTAGTGTTAAGAGGGGGTTTTTATCACCAGATACATACATTATATATGAGGCGTCAAACGCCAGTGGAATAAAGATTGTAAATCAGCGGGAAGCTGCTGGCAGCAGCATCTTCAGGCATAAAGAATTTGATCTGAAGGCACTAGGTATTGGTGGTCTGGGTGACGAGTTTGCTGATATATTCAGAAGAGCCTTCGCCTCTAGAGTTTTTCCTCCACATGTGGCCAGTAAACTTGGCATTAAGCATGTGAAAGGTATGCTTCTGTATGGGCCCCCAGGTACTGGTAAAACGCTCATGGCTCGACAGATTGGAAAAATGTTGAACGGCAAGGAACCAAAAATTGTGAATGGGCCTGAAGTACTGAGCAAGTTTGTTGGTGAAACTGAGAAGAATGTGAGAGACCTATTTGCTGATGCTGAGCAAGATCAGAGGGCTCGAGGGGACCAGAGTGATCTCCATGTTATAATATTTGATGAAATAGATGCAATTTGCAAGTCAAGAGGTTCAACCAGGGATGGTACTGGGGTTCATGATAGTATTGTCAACCAGCTTCTCACAAAGATAGATGGTGTGGAGGCGCTTAATAATGTGTTACTTATTGGTATGACCAACCGAAAAGATTTGCTTGATGAAGCACTTCTTAGGCCTGGACGTCTAGAAGTCCAAGTGGAGATAAGCCTCCCTGATGAAGCTGGTCGATTGCAGATTCTTGAGATTCACACAAACAGAATGAAAGAGAACTCGTTTCTTGCTACAGATGTGAATCTACAAGAACTTGCTGCACGAACAAAAAATTATAGTGGAGCAGAGCTTGAAGGTGTGGTTAAAAGTGCAGTGTCATATGCATTGAACCGACAAATTAGTATGGATGATCTGACTAAAGCAGTGGATGAGGAGAGCATCAAGGTTACCATGGAGGATTTCTGCCATGCTGTGCATGAAGTTGTCCCTGCTTTTGGAGCATCCACTGATGACCTTGAAAGAGCTAGGTAAGAGTTTTACTTTTTTCTCCGTCTGGTAAAAAAAATTAAACTTGTCTTCTACCTCTATTCTTATTATTGAGATTTGTGTTTCATGATAATACTGTATCACCTCTCATGAGGTTATTCACACATTGGATTACAAGTACTTGAATTTGGCAACTTATTCTTAACATTTTGCACGTTCTTGTTGAGAAGCTGAGTTTTTTTTTTTGTTAAATAGTTTATTTACTCTTACTCGGTTACTGTTTGAGGTCCAATTCAGTGTCTTATTAAAAAGTGAACAGCATCCGTTT
Organism: Limonium bicolor; assembly: GCA_023374045.1. Taxonomy (NCBI): domain Eukaryota; kingdom Viridiplantae; phylum Streptophyta; class Magnoliopsida; order Caryophyllales; family Plumbaginaceae; genus Limonium; species Limonium bicolor. The sequence continues at coordinate 280,467,667 of CM041781.1, forward strand.
GGTATACTTTCTCTCGATTATATGAACTTCTAAAATAATGATATGACAAGGTATTCTGACAGATCTCTGTGTAACAGGTTTTTTCTTGATATGTTTGTATCTTCTTCTAGTATACTTAATTGAGTATGGTTTTATGCCTTAAACCATGGGATGTCTGTGCATATCCACTATATTCTCATCATGCATTTGATCCATTTATGCAGGCTTAATGGCATGGTAGATTGTGGGGCACGTCATGAGCATATCAGACAAAGGGCAATGCTCTTGGCAGATCAAGTCAAGCACAGCAAAGGAAGTCCAATAGTGACCTGCCTTCTGGAAGGTTCAAGTGGCAGGTTATACCCTTTTCTCTTGATTGATTGTATTGGATTTCTCATACATGCAATTCTGATATGTATATATAATGTTGAACATTTTCAGTGGAAAAACAGCACTGGCTGCAACTGTTGGTATTGATAGTGATTTCCCGTATGTTAAGATTGTAAGTTACTTAATCGCATGCTCCCAAGTTTTCCTATGACATCTCTTTTTCTCCTTCATGTCTAATGCCAATATTGTTGAACACAGGTTTCAGCAGAAACCATGATTGGTTTGGGTGAGAGTACTAAATGTGCACGTATAGTCAAGGTATAGAGCCAGCACCTTATTATTCAATTGATTTCTGAGTATCTATCTTTGCTAACAAAACCATACTCAATCCTCATGTCTGTCTAATGTGTATTATTCTCTGCCGCTATGCTGCACTGTTAAGTGAATCCAGTTGGTGTGTGGCCGTCTTGCAAACATATTATAATAACTCTGTGAAATTTCATTCATAGGTATTTGAGGATGCTTATAGGTCGCCACTGAGCGTTATCATCCTTGATGATATAGAAAGGTGTTCACTTGCTCAGGAACTTTTTTGTTTTAGAATCACTTTTGTTTAATGTTGCTTCTTCTATTAGCAATTTGCTTTTGTTCATTCTGAAATTCGCCCTCCAAAAAATTCATTGTTGGCAGGTTGCTGGAGTATGTTGCTATTGGACCTCGATTTTCAAATGTAATTGCACAAACCTTGCTAGTTCTCTTGAAACGGCTCCCTCCGAAGGTATCACTATCTCATATCTATCTGTTTGTAAATGTATGGAAATTGCTTTCTCAGTGCTTGTATTGTAATTTAAAGCTTGTAGAAATAGTAAGCTAGTGTTCCAGATGGAAATAAGCCCTTCATTGGCCTTTAATGACACGTAAGTTTCAGACTGAAAATAGAGTATGCTCTGTCAATACCTATCATCACACTTAGAGCTGTTCATGATCTCACTGTTCAGCTGTGAATGTATTAAACAAGATTTCTGGTGCTCGTAGGAAGCCTATCTATACAGATGGCTTAACATCTGACAAGGACAAGTTTTCTTATGTTAGGATTTTCACCAAGAGTAGATCAAGATGTGGCATAGTTAATAAACCAGAGACTTTCAGCAAAATGTATGCACAATATCAACGTGCAGTAATCTTGGTGTCGCATCATTGTTTAGGAAGTTAGGAAAATAGTGTGGGGAATATTTCAAGCTCAAAAAGGGGAACATGTGGAAAAGTCGGACTGGAGATACCCATGATGATATCCAAACGTGGAACAATCCTGGAGGAGAAGCTGAAGTAGTAGGGGTGTGGTTGTGGAGCGGCTGGAGTTGTATTGGGCATGTTGGATATTCATGAGTGGGAGTCATAGAAAAGAGTGTGTAGATGATAGGTTATCTTAAAGAAGTTCCTTACATGCAGGGAAATAAGAAGTGCAGTAGGAACAAAGTTGAGGAGACATTGTTCGCTAGCCAAGTAAACCAAGCCTAAGGCGTTTGGTAAATTTGAATTTGATAGGAGATTTTATCAATATGATCGGAAAGATTATGGGAATTTGATAGGAGAATTTTTGTTTAGTATGGGACGTATCTCTTTGCATCATCGTCAAGGAAGTTCTCTAGGTGGTTTATGAAAATATGCGATTCTGAAAATTCACTCTTGTTTGTTCCATTTCTCCCTCAAGGTCAAGGGTGGGGTATAATTTTTATTTCTTCTAATTTTCTCGTGGATTAATTTCGATCTTTCTAAAATTAAATAACTAGAAACTGAAATCTATGGTCTTTACTTTATTATTATTGCTGCCGAAGTATAAAACTTGGGCTGGAGAAAAGTGTTCGATATTATCCTTAATATGCTGAAAACAGTGATAGCACTAGGCGGCTACTGTTGTCATCCATCAAACATATTGGGTTCGTTTGATGACAACTGTTTTGACAGCTGTTAGATGCTATCTGCTAGAGTAATACAAATGAGAAATTGTCATATAAGTTTTCAGAAAACCTGTTAGAAATGCCAATTATCAAATGTACCCATTGGCTTCTATGCATTGATTATGCTTATTTGGGGGAGATACAAAATATCTCTTGTATGAAGTATTTTCATTGCAACAAAAGCACTGATGTACATGACTTTAAAAATTATGTGCTGCTCCGAATGTGTGGATTTGAATGTTAGAGTCACAGAGTGAATGCCTTGTTCACTTTGAGAGCTTGCTTCAATTGTGCATGAAGTTCAGCTGTTTTTTGCACATACTTTAGAAACACCACACAACATGGGTGATCAGTATGATGTAAATGGGAAATGCAATTGTCGGTGGAAATTCGTGGTCTTATTTTTGTGACCCTTTGTTAGGTTTTTTGAGCCCCTTGCATTCAAGTTGATATTGAGCCACACCTTGTTGATTCTATAAGAGCTGGACAAAAGACCAGATACCCTTTGTAAGATTGCAAAACGTCAGTGGAAAATCATGCACACGCATCCTGGCTGTAGCTTATTTCAAATGCTCTGTTGATTAAATTATCATTTAGATTGTTGGAGGTTCTTCTACATTGATGATAGGGTTATGACTACTACACCCTACAATTTATATCTACTCTTCGAGGATGGTAGGGAGAAATGGATCTCAGGACAAAGGAGAGAGGTTTTGAAAGACCTGAGATATTTGTTGAGATAGGAAACCTTAGTTAACTGATTATGATTCATTATTGGAGTTTACTAGAAATTTGATTCTTTTGATTACGATATGATGAATAAGAATTGAAGATTTGACTAAGTAGCTTCATGTGTCTTTTTTAAAACTTCCTGTACTCGGATCAGGTGAGGCAGTGCCATACGTTGGCGCATCACAACACATACATCTTTAAAAGACAATCTACCTTTATCACAGTTGCTTGAAGGCATTGATATCTTTGTTGTAGTAGACCAACTTCCTTCTGTGGCTGCATTTACATAAGCGCTAGTGGATATGTCTAATTGGCTGAAGAAGATGCTCAAAAGGTCATGTTTACTGTAATATGGTGCGTTCATCAGTGGAAGATTAATGTTACACCGTGTAATAATTGGTAGGAAAGAAGGACTATGGTTAAAAAGATTTAGACCATGGCATCCTATTAATATCTTTCCACAATGTTACTGTTGATAGACAACACAAGGATTCTACTTTTCAAATGTTTCTAGAGGCAAAGTACTGCATATCTACAAATCACAACCACAGATGATCTAACTTTCTAAGGCTATAGCTAAGCTTCTATTTATCCCATGATGATCTTTTTTTGCTTTTCTGAATGGTTTCTGGGTTGGAACCTAATTGTTGTAAAATTCTGCCCTACATCACCCGTATCACTTCTGTAATCAGAGGATGTGTTAGTGCTTCAGGGGACTCAAGCTTACTACATATTTCTAAGTTCTTGTGTGTGCTAAAAAACAGCACAGCTTGGAACATGAGCATTTAATGAGTAAAATTCAACATGAGCAATGTATTGGTCTTGGAAGCACCAAGACTGTGTTGCTTGCATCTTCTTCATTCATTTTTATTTATTTGATTAGTCCTGACTAGAGTGACCACAAAGTGAGTTATCTACTGGTCAAATGCCTGTAGTGGTTCTAGCATTATAGACGTTGAAGTGTGGAAAGATTCTCCACGCATTAGATGGAGCAGAAGATTATGTGAAATAGTGACACTTTCACTAAACCAGTTGAGTAGCTGGTTTTGGAGAATTGTTGCAGCTTGGACCATCAATATTTGAAGTAAAAGCTGAAGTAGATGGTAGAGTAGACACAAATATTCTGTTGACGTGTTCTAGTAGGGATTACAAGGATGGCAATAACATTTGCCAGGGTACTCTTATTTGTTGTGAAAACTGTAGTACCACATACTAGAAAATTAGAAGTACTAGGAAGACTGAACCCCGATTCAGTTGGTTGCCAAAGGAATTTACGTTGTTTATGCTAGTAGATTGATAATGATGCTAAAGGATCTTTACTCTCATTCTGAGTGTCACCATGTTCACTTTACATCTAATGTAGAGCCTTGTATTTGGGTGCTTAAAATACCTTCTAAACTGGATGGGAAGAGCAGGCTAGTGTATGCTGCACCGGAATTAATAGAGGAGGTTGGATTATTTATACTTCTACGAGTTAGATGATTTACATAGGAACAAATACTAAATCTTTTCACTCTTGCGACTGAAAGATTCTAGGAGTAGAAAGTCTTGGGAATCTATTGTCTAGAAGTCACCTTATCTTGTGAATTTTATATGTGCTTCATGTAGCTTAAATCAGTTCTTTTAATCTGATCATTTCCTTTCAGTGAAATCTGTTGGCTTCCATGTTTTGGAGGGGTCTTTCATTCTGCTTGCTTTGTCATTTTTTGTGTGTTTCTGCCCCTTCTCTTTTCAGGGAAAGAATCTTCTTGTTATAGGGACCACAAGTGAAGTGAGCTTCTTGGATTCTGTTGGTATCCGTGATGCATTCTCTGTGACTTATCATGTTCCTACATTGAGAACTGAAGATGCCAAAAAGGTTAGTTCTACATGGCAGTCGTCATTATAGCACCACTATTGGCTCTACCATCACTGCCTGTTAGCTGTATGCTTTCTTTACCTTTGCTTATAATGCTCATAATATGTTACATACCTAGTGTTTTGGTGATTAAGCACACACCTTTGAGCATGCATCTAGTTCCCTGAGTTGTACCGTCTCCATGTTTCAGATATAATGTTGCAACTTGACACAACCATTTCGTAGTTATAAGTATGTGCTAATCTTGGTTAATTGTCATGCTGCATATCAACTGTAATACTTGTAGACACTCTTCCCAAGCTACCCTTTTTTTTTTCTGGTCCTAAATCTGCACTGTCTGCCGGTGCTTAATCTGAACTGCGATTGAAACCATTTCTCTGTGCAATCGTTCAGGTGTTGGGACAGCTCAACGTTTTTGCCGAGGATGACATTGATTCTGCTGCTGAGGCCCTGAATGATGTGAGCCCTGATCTTAGTTTATACGTGTTTACCTTATCTTTGCTCACCCAGAGAAGGAAAAGGTAAAATCTGTATTATGTGAATTGACTTTTCTTACTTGCAACTTCTTCTTGGTTTGACAGATATCGATCAAGAAACTCTACATGTTGATTGAAATGGCTGCACAAGGAGAATATGGTGGCAAAGCTGAATCTATTTACTCTGGGAGAGAAAGAATCAACATCTCTCATTTCTACGACTGCCTTCAGGATGTTGTGAGATACTAATGACGCCCTTCTTTAGGACTCACTGCTGCTTTTCAAGGAAGTAGTAACTCTTTGGATATCTCTCTGTAAATTTCTATAAAACAATCCTTTTGCTCCACTAGTCAATAGTACAATCATTTGCCGAGTAATACAGTCGTATGCTTCTTGTTTTCTCTTCCGTTTGCTGGAATCACAGTTCCACAAACAATAGGTCCTTTGATTTGTGGCTGCAAGACAGATGTTTTTTCACATCTTGTGCTGACTGGATGCTAGACTGAGATTCCTTCATCTATTCATTTACAGATTCCTTGTATAATCTGAGAATTTAGTCCTAATCTGAACGACTGGGCTTAAGTTTCTATCTAGTACGATTGGATGATGTTTTTTCACATGGCTGGCTTTGAGCTCTTCTTAGCTTTCTCCTTTTTGTCCCCTCTTTATGCCTCCCTCAGCCCCGCTAGTACGATTACGTGTTGTTTTACTTCTATTCTGCCTTTGCGGAAAGCACCTGGTTGAAAACATGTATACAAGTTTGCATGTATACATGAAATCAACTAATGCCAACTTGTATACATCACCCGAGCGAAGAAACCTACGGTGAAGTTCGGCTAAAAAATATATTCAGATTATGCCACTATTTTTTTTTGTAATTAACAAAAATAATATGATTTTATAACATGATTTTTATATGTTACTAATTTTTCATTGTTCCAAGGGATATATTAGTGTTTAAACTGTTGGTTTAATGTCTAATAGCTATTTTTTTGCTATAAAATCTTTATTTTGTGATATTAAATTATCAGTATCAATAGAAAACTTTTAGACATACACTCCATTATAATATTTTTTAGGGAAACACCCCATTATAATTAATAAGACGTTTCAAACTATACATTGTAAAATATAATGTTCCTGTTTAAATAAACCTTTTACTCAAGCATATATAGCTTGGGAGAGTATAATCTTTATATGGTACAATTTTGAAAATATAGACAACAAAAAATTTGGGAAATTTCTATGTTTTTGGCTAATTCATGAAATGCTTAAATACCCTAAATGTAAAAAAGTATTTTGTTAACTAGTAGGGGTTTTTGTCTTTTTTCCCTTCTGATCATTGATTATAGTGATAATTCACGGATTTATGTAAAAATGTGGTGACATTTTGTGAATTTTTTCTAGACATTTCATGAATTAGCTAAAAGCATAATGGTATTTCATAAAATGTTCCAAAAATAAACTTGTTAAAACAATAGTAATATATTGTAAATTTCTAAAATTCTACCAACAAAAAGAAAAATAGCCATTAGAAAATGTGTGATATATTCAAATTTAAACATGTTCCGCAAGGTCGCATTGCTATTTCATGACTTAGTTAACATTAATTAAATTTTTTCATAGCATATGAAAATAGATTTCAAAATCATGGTATTTTGTTAATTATGAACCTTTTAAGTGGCATATTTTTGTGAAAAAAAAATCCTAGAGTGAAGTCAACTATGAAGGATTTTAATTTTTTTTTATGAATTAATCTCTCTTTGTACGCTAGGGCCAGAGCGCCAGAGCCATCGTGATGTAGGGGTTTCAGTGTCATGTGTCAGAAGAATATTGAGTGATGTGATGAGGTTGTAGCTTTCGCAAATTCTTGGCTGCAGGTAACTGTAGCCATCTTAGCAACATATAAGGGGATAGTGATAGGGAGGGACCACACGCAACAGGCTGAAGGCAAACAGGTTTATTTTTTTATTTCATTTATTTCAATTTTTAAAAAGATTTTTATTCTTTTTCTTTCTTGATCATATAAATTTTAAATAGTTGTAACTTTTAATATATAAGTCCAGAATGAAAAAAGAAATTATATCATTGTTCACCCAAATTCAAGCTCTTCAAAACAAGACCAGTCATGAATATGTTTTGACAATTAAAAAAAATTATTTTACATATATATGATGATATTTTAATATGAGGATGTATGTACATACTTTTATGTGAGAATGTACATGTTTTAATGTGACGATGTATATATTCAAATGTGAATGTACATGTTTTTGAATGAACATCTGTACATGTTTGTATGGCCATCTGTACAAGTTTTCTCCCTTATCTGTACAAATTTAAATCTAAGGATGTACATATTTAATGATTCGTATAGGTTTATGTGACCATCTGTATATTTTTAATGCGAGGATGTACATGTTTTTATGTGTGAATGTACATGTTTTAATGAACATTTGTACAGTTTTGTATGACCATCTGTACAAGTTTTTTTTTACGTTCTATGCATTATACATGTAAAAATAATATTTTTTAAAAGTTGTCAAAATATATCCATGGCTGGTCTTGTTTTGAAGAGCTTGAATTTAGGTGAACAATTGTATAATTTTTTTTATCATTTGGACTTATATATTAAAAGTTACAATAATTTAACATTTTTGTGATAAGGAAAAAAAAGAATAATTAAAAAAACAAAAAATAAATGGCGCACAGTTGCGCGCGTCTCTCCCAGTTTTTATAAATTACAAAACTTACCCCAGATGTAACTATCAATATACTTGCCAGGTCAGCATATGTCCCAGATGTAACTATCAATATACTTGCCAAATCAGCATATGTAACCAGGATGGCTACATTCGTATGTAGCTCAGACCTGTTGGTAGCTTTTCTTTTTGTTTTTGCGCCGTGTGTAAGATAGTCATTGGTTGGCCAATATAAAACTAAAACATGCACATCTCTACTCTATAATATCTTTGGTTATGCTATTTAAGACAACATGTATATCATTATTGATACATTTTTGATAAAATTAAGATTTTATATTTCTATGAATGGGTATGTATTACACATTTTTAAAAGTAAATTGCTGAAAGAAATATTCTTTAATAATATAATAATACATTGTTCAACTAAATTGTTTTATTGGTGATCAAATATCAATAGAGCGTTAACACTGTGCATAAATACAATTTGTTAAAGAAAACTTCAACCCTAAAAACTAAAGATTAAGGTAGTGGTCAATCATAAGACAACTAAAACTATCCTAGAAGTCACACGTGCATGCGCACACACACATAAATTACCCAATATAATATTAGTAATAATGAATGAGCAACCAAGCTCTAATTTCGAACACAAAATTAGTTACTATTCATAAGGCAATACAATTGACAAAATTATGAAGTGACCCAAGATACTACTAGTAATAAACAAGTATTCCCAACATTGAACATTTATAAGAATGGTTTACAGGTGTCTGTAGTCAAGTTGGCTACATCTAAGGACATTTCAGTCAAATTAAAACAAAAGAATGGAGGGGCACAACACGTACCGAGCGCTTGACTTTTTTTTTTGTACGGCGCGCCGGAGCTTTGTTTTTTTGAAACTTTTTTTTTATCATAAAAATTTTAAATTATTGTCTTTATATATAGGTCCAATGAAAAACATTATTCATGTTCCTCTAAATTCAAGCTCTTCAAAACAAGACCAGACATAGGTATGTTTTGACAACTTTTTTTAAAAATTATTTTTACATATATACGATGATATTTTAATGTGAGGATGTATGTACATATTTTAATGTGAGAATGTACATGTTTAAATGTGACGATGTACATAATTCAAATGTGAGATGTACATGTTTGTATGGCCATCTGTACATGTTTGTATGACCGTCTTTACAAGTGTTCTTCCTTATATGTATATGTTTTAATCTAAGGATGTATATATTGAATGATTCGTACAGGTTTAAATGACTATCTATATATTTTTAATGTGAGGATGTACATGTTTTTACGTGAGATTGTATATGTTTTAGTGAACATTTGTACAAGTTTGTATGACCATCTGTACAAGTTTTCCTTTACGTTCTGTGCAGTGTGCACTATATATGTAAAAATATTTTTTTAAAGTTGTCAAAATATATCCATGACAGGTCTTGTTTTGAAGAGCTTGAATTGTAGGTGAACAATGATATAATTTTTTTTTTCATTTTGGACTTATATATTAAAAGTTACAACAATTTAAAGTTTTTGTGATTAAAAAAAAAAGGCGCGCGGGTGGATGTAGCCAAAGTTGACTACAATTAACCTCATTAGTGTCCCCATGTTAGCTTATAGTTCTCTCTTCCATAAAATTGTGTATTATTACTGCTTCAGAAGAAAAGAGAAAATAATATATTATGAAGTGTGAATAGAATGATACCCTACATTTTTTTCCTCTTTAGTTTATCCCTTCCCAATCAATAACTAAACTCGAAATGTTGTGGAGCACAGAGCGATCCACTACTATATTAGCGTCATAAAGGAAAAACGTTACAACTAATTGGGTTCCTCTTCAGTGTTTCACAATAGTGTCAATTGTGGCGTTGGTGCCATATTTGAAGGTAAATCCTGTCATGTGTCATGATGTTACTAGTGTTGTAGCATTATAAAGAAATTGGGGGAAAAAAGAAAGCAGCGAATTAAGAGGAAAAATTCATATTACTCACCTTTTCTGCCATGTGTCACATCTTGATTGGGTGGATAGAAAAAAAGTTCAAAGTGTTTATAACTTACAAAATATAAGTACAAAAAAAAAAAACTATACCATTGTTCATCATAATTCATGCTCTTCAAAACCAGATGCGTCATGAATATATTTTGATAAACTTAAAATTTTATGTTTTACATTGTGATGTGTTACAAAAGTGAATCTTATGTTTACCTAAAATGAATCATTAGTGTTACAAAAACCAATCTCATGTTTAAGTAAAATAATTCTAGTGTTATAAAAGTAAAAAAAGTATGCTATAAGAGAATTTCATAAACCACGAAGGTTTAACAAAAGTGAATCAAAGGTTGTTAAAAATTGAACTAAAACACTGCACTACAGACCCTAAAAATGTCTTCGACGATTTTAGCTTTCCAATGGTGGTTTTTAGGGTGTGTGGTTTAGGGTAATCTTTTCTGAAGTTGTTCTGTACTTTATAATGTTGTCACTGACTCGACAGTTTTTTAAGGGTTTGTAGTTTAGGATTGTTAGACCTTAAACCATGCACTACAAACCCCAAAAATGCCTTCGACGATTTTAACTTTCCTAGGATGGTTTTAGGTTAGGTGGTGTAGGGTAACATTTTTTGAAATTGTTCTATATTTTATATTGTCGTAACCGACTCGACAGTTTTTTAAAGTTTATGGTTAAAGGTTTACTGGAAAGTGAATATTTTGTTTTAAAAAAGTGAATCACATGTTTAAGTAAAGTGAATATTTTATTTAAGAAAAGTGAATCTTATGTTTAAGAAAATGAATCTACCACAAACTTTGCGAGACAATATGAATCATTTTGTTTCAAAAAAGTGAAACTTTTGTTTTAAAAAGAGTGAATCAACATGTTTAAGAAAAGTGAATCTACCACAAACTTATGTGAAAACAATATGAACCTTTCATTTATTTAAAAGTGAATAATTGGTTTAAGAAAAATTATCAAATACAGAAAATGAATATTATATTTAAAAAGTGAACCTTTCACTTTATAATGTGAATCCTTTGTTTTTCCAAAAGTGAATTTTAATTTTAAGAAAAGTAAATCTTAAAAAAGATTCATTTTGTTAATGAGTAAGACTCATTCTATTATTAGAGAAGATTCATTTTGTTAATGAGTAAGATTCACTTTAAAAATACGTAATATATACTCATTCTAAAAACATAAAATTTTAAGTTTACCAAAACTTATCCATGATGCATCTTGTTTTGAAGAGCACAAATTATGATGAACAATGGTTTTTTTTTTAATTTTTGCACTTATATTTTATAAGTTATAACACTTTGAAAAAAATTTGTTTCGATCTCCTAATAACAAAGCCCACATACATCCCCCAAAACTCCACACGCGTACAAATTTTATTTATTATTTTTATTTTCCCTCTTTTTGTTCTCTTACACATGTACAGTCTCCACCTTATACCATAGCTCCAGCTCCAGGCTCGCTGTTTAAAAAAGTAATGAAATAGGGATTAAAGAGGGAGAATACAAAAGCACACCTTATGAATCTACCTACAAACCCTAGGTTGCTATTTGCAGTACAAAATTACTAATCACCACAGTACAATTTTTTTTAAATCATATTAATGTTGTAAACATGTAATGACATCCTGTTGTAACTTTGGTTTTTTGAAAAAATCATTTCGTCAGTGTAAACCGTAAAAAATGCTCACGCGGTAATAAAAGACGTTAAACCCTTTCTTATTCTGTTTGAACGTTATAATTGTGACTCCTCATTATTAAACAACATTTTACGTTACGATTAAATTACAAACATTGTTATACTTTCAGAAACGTCGTACTGGAATCGTAGTTGAAAACGTCAATTTCGGGTGAAACACGCTCTCACTGTAATAAAAAGACGTTAAACCTCTTCTTATTGCGTTTGAACGTTATAATTGTGACTCTACATTATTAAGCAACATTTTACGTTACGTTTGATTAAGTTATAAACATTGTTATAATTTCAAAAATGTCATATTGAAATCGTAGTTGAAAACGCCAATTTCTAGTGAAAAACGCTCTCACTATATAGCCGAATCAACTTAGATTAATTCATTTCTCACATTCCCTCTATTTCTCTTCTTTTCTCTCTCCCTCCTACTCTCCCCTCTGCCGCCAGCTCCACCGCTGGAGCCGTCGCCGACCACCAGTCGGACCACCACAGCACCATCGTAGGAAAAATTTTCCAGTGAGTTTTTTGAATTCTAACTTATAGATTTGTGTGTCCTGAGTATAAATCTGCAGTTATTTTTTTGAAATTAAACTTCAATTGAGCTAGATCTAGCATGGAAAATTTGGAACAAACTTAAAAATTTTGAAAAAAAAAAAAGTCTGAACTAGAGCTTAGATCTGGCTCAAGTTGAGTGTATTCGAGATTCCAGGGGGCTCGACCAGGGGTCACTCGATCCCTCATGCTGCTCGACCCGCAAGTTTTGAGCCCTGCTGCGGCTCGACCCAGATTTTTCTTGTTTTTTTTGACGTCTCTTGTACGGCTCGACCTGAAGCAACTCGAGCCCGTGCACGACTCGAACATATGTTTTTGTTTTTTTCTTCTGATTCGAGCCTGCGGGCGGCTCGACCTGGAACAACTCGAGACTCTGTGGTGCTCGACCTGGGGGAACTCGAGCCCTGTTGTGGCTCGCCTGATTTTTTTAATTGTTGTTTTGAGCCCTTGTGGGGCTCGACCCTGCATAATTCGAGTCCCTGTGCTGCTCGAATTGTGCAGGTTCAAGCCCTATTGTGGCTCGACCCTATATATATTTTAATTTTTTATGTTGAATTTTAATATTATGTATTATAACTGTTTGATATTCATATGCAACAATTGACAAACTTAAAAAAGCAATGAAACAAGTATACTCCAAGAAGAAGAAAGATCGGGTTATGGAGCAGCCTGTGACGGCCTCGTACCGTCGTGCACGTGCTCTTGGTGAAGGGCCGAGTAATCCTGCCCCCGTATGGATGCAGCACACCACTCATCATTCCATCCGGGTCAATCTTTCAATGACTCGGCGTTTCAGCTACCTGCACCACCAGGGCAAGCGGTGGATGACTCGACGATGTACGATCATATACCGTAGAGTCGCATGCCAGTGTTGTTATCATCTAGCAGTGGTTGGTCTGCAGAACCACCGCACAACGTCAACTTCAACATCTCGGGTAAGGGAAGCCACCATATTTCTCCTTTGCAAGCTCATATGTCAGGCGGGGATAGTTCATGACGCCCACCACGCCCATCATACGCACGTGCTGATGAGGACTTTGTGATGATCGAGTGTTCACAGTTTGTTGATGACGATGGTGGTGCTGTTGATGATGATGAATCACCCATTAGAGAAGGAAGATGATGAAGATGATGATGTCATTGATCAGGAGGATGACACTGACGAGGAAGCAGCGCTAAGGATGGTTGCAGTGATTCCTACCGCTTGGAAGTTAACAGAGGTGCTAGTTCCTGGCGGTCCACTACTTACTAGTGTTATCATTAGCTTCGGGGGTCATGTAGCACTTGACTTATGGTTCTCGACTCATGTTTGTTATCTATCTTCTCCTATATTTGATCACGTAAATCACATTATGTTTTGTAAGTGTTAAATTGTTGGTCATTATTTAGGATCGTGGGCTTTTGAGTTTCAAATCCCATAAGGTGATGCTTACTAGCTGGTCAAAGGATAAAGTTTCTTGCAAAAGAGCAAAGAACATGATTAAGTATTCTGGTCTAGAGCACATACATGATATTACAATACCACAAAACAATATGTCCCTCATCAGTGCTTTTGTGAAGAGGTGGCAGCCTGATACAAACTTATTCCATATGCCATTTGGTGAGATACGATTACCCTGCACGATGTGTGGATAATACTGCAAATCCCCATCGTTGGTCGTGCAGTGCAAGGGCAGTCGCCCACCCCTGAGCTGAAGGAAGTAATGGCTGAGTGTCTTGCTTTTGGGGAAGATGTTCAAACTATGACATAGACACTATGGAATACCGGCGCTGTATCCATTGGGAGCTTGGTGCAGCACTGTAGGTATGGACATAATGATCCAATGAAGCAGGCATGTGGTTGGTTGTATCATTTGATCGGTACCACCATATTAGCTGGAAAATCACATGGACGTTTGAGTCCACAGTTGTTTTGGTTACTAACTCCCATGAGGAGTGCTAAGAAGCTTAACAAATATGCGTGAGGAGCTGGTACTCTTGCATGGTTATATCACCAGCTCGGGATAACCTGTAACACCCCCAAACACTGGCCTAGGAGTTAGGGGTATTACACGCCGCGTATTATTACATAATAACGCAAGGCTCTAATAAACAGAATTAAACAGATAATCAAATAAGGCCCAAACGAAATACTTCAATACAGTATTATCGAAGAGAGGATATAACATCCCCAAAAGTCATTACAGAACCCACCAAACAGATGTCAAAAGCGGGAGCTTAACAAAATATGCCCAAAGGCCCAAATTCAATACAAAGGTCTCAAAAGAAGCAAAAAAAACAAGGCAGCTAAACTCCAGAAGCTGAGGGGAGACGATCCTCGCTAATCAATCTGCAAAAGCGTTAGAAGTAGGGGAATGAGCACACAACTATGCCCAGTAGATGACCAACTTCATCAACCAGCATGCTCAAAACATTTACAGAATATTGACAAATCAGAAGGAGTCAAGAGAATCCACAAATATATCAGAATTCAGAAACAGAAGTCCAATCATTAAGGGACTAAACAGAGCAGAAGCTGACAGAAGCAGAAAACAGAGTGGGACACTAGCGATCACAGCATACAGACAGAACGAGCAACCAGCTCGTGAATAGAACGAGGAAACCTCACTCGTAAACAGAACAGGTGTAAACACCCGTGAACAGAACGGGGAACATCACCCGTGAACAGAAGGATCCTACATAGCGCGCTACGAGACAGCGTAACCAGCCATCCAAAGGCTCAGACACAGAGATAACTAGGTCCCAAAACATAAGCTTAAATACAGATAAGCATATGTGCACCAAAGGCACCAGAAAGCTCATAGATAGCTTGGAAATCAGAAGGGGAATCCAACCCCGCAAACAGAAGTCAAAACGGAGCTCAAACGAGCAAGTTATGGCCAAAACAGTAGCCTGTCCGAACTTGTGTCCGGACATCAAAGTTCGGACACAAGTCGAACCTTAAAACAGATGGAGAGTCAGAGGTGTCCGAACATCCAAGTTCGGACGGATGTTCGGACATCCTTCGGAAAACAGAAGGTGGAGAGTCCGAACTTGTGTCCGGACATCAGATGTTCGGACACAAGTCGAAGCCAAAATCAGAGAATGCAGAAGGCTGTGTCCGAACTTCAAAGCTCGGACGGAAGTTCGGACACAACGAAGATTTCAGAAAGTAAAAGCGCAGAAGGGCATGTCCGAACTTCAACGGTCGGACAGAAGTTCGGACACGCCGAAAAATGCAGAGAACAAAGACGATTTTTACACAACCAGAGGCATCAAAACAATGTCAAAACAATATAGGTTTTCAGAAAACAACCTTGGGGGTTTGTAAGCATGAAAACATCATCAAATAGACAAGTCGCAACCAAAATTCAGAGTCAGAACGCAATCAGAATTTAGAACCGGAACGAAACTCCCCAAGGCCGAACACACTAATCGAATCCATAAGCCACCTACCTCAATTACAACAGAGAATTCTCTTCGAATCTGAACAACGATCGCTCCAACGCAGACACAGCAGTACGCAGACCCAGAAATGCAATCAGACAGCCACTGAAAACTCACAACGACGCAGAGAACGAACACCACAATCAGAAACTGTCCACAACCCAAAATCTGAAACGAAAACGGAATCAAAACCCTCACCTGAATCTGTCTACAGATTACAGAGCAGTCCACAGCAGATGAACCCGATGAAGGAGTCGAGAAGAATCGCTGAATCATAATCAGATTGCAGAGGACGAATCAGAACGTGAAATCAACGCAACTGTAGAACTGAGAGAGGGCTGAACACTATACCTTGAACAGAATGCGAATTGCGACGGAGACGAAGAATTCACAGCAGAAACTCGAATTCCCAAACAGCAGCACTTGGACAGATGGAGAAGAACAAAGCGTGAAGAAAAAGAAAAAAAAATTGAGAGAGAAGAGAGAAGGTTGAGGGTTTCCAACTGAGCGAGAAGAAGAGCGTAAACGATCGTGAGAACGTGATTAGAAGTGAGGGTAATTAATGAGGGAAAAGAAAATGAATTAAGTATTATCCTCACCTGATTAATTTGATAGAAAACAAAAGACCTCCTCGCCCCCGGCTTCTTTAATAAGGACTCCCGTGTCCTAAATTCAGAATGGACCATCTTAATGAACCATAGTAACGAAATAAAATATAACCAAATCTTGGGTTATAACATCACCTCCCCCTTAAAAGAATTTCGTCCTCGAAATTAAAACATACCTACTGCTCAAACAGGGCGGGGAACTTAGAACAAACTTCGCTTTCGACCTCCCAGGTCGCCTCTTCCTCGGACTGACCCGACCACTGCACCTTCACCAAGGGCATGGTCTTACTCCTGAGCTTGCGGACATCCCGCGCTAAAATCCTCAAAGGAACTGCCTCAAACGTGAAGTCCTCCCTCAACTGAAGCGGACTGAAGTCGATCACATGAGATGGGTCCGGAATATACTTCCTCAGCATAGAAACGTGGAACACACTGTGCACTGCCACTAAAGACGGAGGCAAAGCCAGGCGATAGGCAACCGGTCCGATTCTCTCTAGGATCTCAAAAGGACCCACAAAACGAGGGCTAAGCTTGCCTCTCTTCCCAAACCGAACAACCCCTCGCACAGGAGAAACTTTCAAATACACATGGTCGCCCACCTCAAACTCTAGAGGTCGTCTCCTCTGATCGGCGTAGCTCTTCTGGCGACTCTGAGCCACAAGCAGACGCTCTCTGATAGACTGAATTTTGCCCACAGCATCCTGAACCAAGTCTGGACCAATCACAGCTCTCTCCTTCAGATCATCCCAACAGATGGGTGATCTGCACCTCCTGCCATACAAGGCCTCAAAGGGAGCCATCCCGATACTGGTCTGAAAGCTGTTATTGTACGCGAACTCT
Source organism: Limonium bicolor (assembly GCA_023374045.1). Classification (NCBI taxonomy): domain Eukaryota; kingdom Viridiplantae; phylum Streptophyta; class Magnoliopsida; order Caryophyllales; family Plumbaginaceae; genus Limonium; species Limonium bicolor. The sequence goes on from CM041781.1 coordinate 280,484,840, forward strand.
ATCAGTGCCACGTGCTGATCCCAGCTGCCCCCAAAGTCGAGCACACATGCCCTGAGCATGTCCTCTAGGACCTGATTCGTCCTCTCTGTCTGCCCGTCTGACTGAGGATGGTAAGCTGAACTGAAAGACAACTTCGTCCCCAAAGCCTGATGCAAACTCTGCCAGAATCTGGACACAAACCTCGGATCTCTGTCAGACACAATCGAAGCCGGAACCCCATGCAGACGTACTATCTCATCAATGTACAACTGGGCTAAACGGTGCAAACTGAAGGTCTTCCTGACAGGTAGGAAGTGAGCGCTCTTCGTGAGCCGGTCCACAATGACCCAAACTGCATCGAAACCCCTCGGAGTCTTAGGCAGTCCCATGACAAAATCCATACCGACGCTCTCCCACTTCCACTCCGGAACGGGAAGAGGCTGAAGCAAACCAGCTGGTCTCTGATGCTCGGCCTTGACCTGCTGACAGGTCCTACATCTGGATACAAAGTCGGAGATGTCCCTCTCATATTGCTCCACCAGAAAGTCTCACGCAGATCCCGGTACATCTTCACCTCCTGGGTGTACCGAGTAAGGAGCTCCATGAGCCTCCTGCATGATCTCACGCCTCAACGTTCTGCCGGCACACAAACACGGCCTCTGAACCTCAGGCAGCCATCCTCTGAAACCCGGAACTCGGACTCCTGACCAGCAGACAAACTCTCTCTGATCTTACACAGACTGACATCAAGCTCCTGACTGGCCTTGATCCGGTCGATCAAGGTAGGCTGAACCTGCAGTGCTGCTAACATCCCAGACCTCTCTGGACGGACAACCCAGATACCCATGCGCTGCAACTCCTGAGCAGACCTCTCCACACCGGACAAAGCACAAACAGTCCCAGACGGACCCCTCCTACTGAGCGCATCAGCAACCACATTCGCCCTACCCGGATGGTAGAGGATCTCTAAGTCATAATCGTGCAACAACTCCAGCCATCTCCTCTGCCTCAAGTTCAACTCCTTCTGAGTGAACAGATACTTGAGGCTCTTATGGTCCGTATACACCTTGCACGCTGCCCCATACAAGTAGTGCCTCCAAATCTTCAACGCAAAGACCACCGCAGCCAGCTCCAGATCGTGGGTCGGATAGTTCTTCTCATATGGCTTCAACTGACGAGAGCCATATGCTACTACCTTCCCCTGCTGCATCAGAACACACCCAAGTCCCCTATGGGACGCATCACAGAAAACCTCAAGACCCTCGGTCCCCTCCGGAAGAGTCAAGATCGGCGCAGTAGTCAACCTCTTCTTCAGCTCCAGAAAACACTGCTCACAGGCATCGCTCCACTCAAACTTCACATCCTTCTGCAGCAGACGAGTCAACGGAATCACCAACTTGGAGAAGCCCTCCACAAACTTACGATAGTAGCCCGCTAGTCCAAGGAAGCTACGAATATCTCCGACATTAGTAGGCCTGGCCCACTCAGTAATAGCTCGAATCTTCTCCGGGTCCACGGAGATACCATCCTTGGAGACCACATGTCCCAAGAATACCACCTGATCTAGCCAGAACTCGCACTTCTTCAGCTTCGCATACAACTCGTTCTCCCTCAGAGTCTGGAGAACGGTCCTCAAATGCTCCTCGTGCTCCTCAGCACTCTTGGAATACACCAAGATGTCATCGATGAAAACTACAACAAACTGGTCCAAAAACGGCTTGAAGACTCGGTTCATCATATCCATAAATACTGACGGCGCATTCGTCAACCCGAATGGCATCACTAGGAACTCGTAGTGTCCATAACGAGTCCTGAAAGCGGACTTAGGCACAGTCTGCCTTAATCCTCAGCTGATGATATCCCGACCTCAGATCGATCTTCGAAAACACCTTAGCTCCTGCTAACTGGTCGAACAAGTCGTCTATGCGCGGGAGAGGATACCTATTCTTAATGGTAACCTTGTTGAGCTCCCTGTAGTCAATGCACAACCGCATACTACCGTCCTTCTTCTTTACAAAAGCACTGGCGCTCCCCAAGGCGACACTCGGGCGAATGAAGCCCTTATCCAGCAGCTCCTGCAACTGGACCTTCAACTCCTTGAGCTCAGCAGGCGCCATCCGGTATGGGGCCTTCGAAATGGGCTGAGTCTCAGGTGCGAGCTCGATCGAGAACTCCACCTCTCTGACAGGGGGAAGCCCAGGTACATCATCCTGGAACACATCGGGGAAGTCTCTGACCACTGGAATCTCCTCCAACTTCGCATCCTTGCGAACCTCAGGGATGTAGCACAGATATCCCTGGCATCCTTTCCTCAGAAAACGGAACGCCTGCATAGCAGATATGACTGGCGGCGAGCACGGGAGTCCATTCCCTGCTACAACTAGACGGGGCTGACCCGGCTCCTCAAAAGTGACTCTCGAAGCAGCACAATCAATATGGGCATGGTGCGCAGCAAGCCAATCCATGCCCAGAATCACATCAAAAGAAGTCATCTCCATCGGGATGAGGTTAGCACACAGAGTCCTATCTCTGACTAACACAGGACTATCTTTGCAAACAGAATTCAAACATAGAAGAGTCCCTAACTAATGGACTATGCACACACTCAACACCCAGAGGCACAACAGGCAAACCGAGCTCACCCACTAACTCAGCAGAAATAAAAGAGTGGGTGGCTCCAGAGTCAAACAAACAGAAAACAGAACGAGATGACAGCTGGAGAATACCTGTGACAACTCTGTCAGTCGATCGGTCTCTCTCTCCAGCCATCGCGTACACTCTGGCCTGGCCCTGGGGCTTCTTCTGCTCAGCCCGGTCTCGATCTCTAGACCCAGATGTAGATCCTCCAGCTCCACCTCCAGAGCTACCTCTGCTCCTCTCAGCCTGAGGGCAATCAGCAATCCTATCCATGGACCCACACTTGAAGCAGGCTCCAGACTTCCTGTAGCAGTCCTGACCTCTATGAAACTTGCCACAGACCTGGCACTTCGGAGCGGGAGATGAAGACGAACCACCTCTGTCTCGCGAACGGTCCCCAGAGAGCGGTCTCCAGTAGACTGCTTCTTCTGAGAAGCAGACTGATCCCTCCTATCACTGTCATCGGACCTCTGCTTCCTCTTCTGGTCCTTCCCTCCAGACTGGCGACCTCTCAAGTCAGCCTCTACCAACAGGGCGACATCAGCAACGTCCCTGAAGGTCTTGTGACGCAGCGGCGTCACAGCAGATCGGATGTCCGGCCTCAGGCCACTCTCAAACTTCCTGGCCTTCCTATGCTCGTCAGGCTCAGGTGCAAACTTAGACAGGCTGAAACTTGCGGACGTACTCCTCCACACTCATATCCCGACCCTGGCGTAGCCGGTTATACTCCAGGATGCGCTGATCCTTGTAGACGTCGGGGTAGAACTGTTGTTGAACTCCCCTGAACTGCTCCCACGTCCAAGGCTGTGGGAACTTCCCCATCACTGACCTCCACCACTCCTTGGCTTCGGCCTTGAACAGAAAGGTGGCGAAGTCGACCTTCTGCTCCTCCTCAGAGCCCATCACGTAAATCCTCCACCTCTGACAACCAGTGGCTGGCCTCCTGGGGATCTCCTGCCCCATCGAACGATGGCGGCTTCAGCTTCATGAACTCCTGAAGCGCCTTCACATTCCTCCCTCCAGCATCTGCCCCAGCCGGGCCTGCTCCGCCAGCTGGTCCTCCTCCAGCTGGACCCCCCCTGCAGCCATGGTCTGCATGAGCTGCGTCATGAACTGCTGAACAGCATCAGCAACATTCCCTGGAGGGTTATTCGCTCTCCTTGGCGGCATTCTGAAAGTCCAACAGCAGACAGTTAACTGACACTAACACTGACATTTCTGACTGACTGGCTAACTTAAAATCCCAGCAGATTAGAACCCAGAGCTCTGATACCACTAAATGTAACACCCCCAAACACTGGCCTAGGAGTTAGGGGTATTACACGCCGCGTATTATTACATAATAACGCAAGGCTCTAATAAACAGAATTAAACAGATAATCAAATAAGGCCCAAACGAAATACTTAAATCAGTATACAAGAGATGTTAAACATCCCAAAAGTCATTACAGAACCCACCAAACAGATGTCAAAAGCGGAAGCTAACAAATAGGCCCAAAGGCTCAAATCAATACAAAGTCTCAAAAGAAGCAAAAACAAAGCAGCTAAACTCCAGAAGCTGAGGGGAGACGATCCTCGCTAATCAATCTGCAAAAGCGTTAGAAGTAGGGGAATGAGCACACAACTATGCCCAGTAGATGACCAACTTCATCAACCAGCATGCTCAAAACATTTACAGAATTTGACAAATCAGAAGGAGTCAAGAGAATCCACAAATATATCAGAAATCAGAAACAGAAGTCCAATCATTAAGGGACTAAACAGAGCAGAAGAGACAGAAGCAGAAAACAGAGTGGGACACTAGCGATCACAGCATACAGACAGAACGAGCAACCAGCTCGTGAACAGAACGAGGAAACCTCACTCGTAAACAGAACAGGTGTAAACACCCGTGAACAGAACGGGGAACATCACCCGTGAACAGAAGGATCCTACATAGCGCGCTACGAGACAGCGTAACCAGCCATCCAAAGGCTCAGACACAGAGATAACTAGGTCCCAAAACAGAAGCTTAAATACAGATAAGCATATGTGCACCAAAGGCACCAGAAAGCTCATAGATAGCTTGGAAATCAGAAGGGGAATCCAACCCCGCAAACAGAAGTCAAAACGGAGCTCAAACGAGCAAGTTATGGCCAAAACAGTAGCCTGTCCGAACTTGTGTCCGGACATCAATGTTCGGACACAAGCAAAACAGATAGTCTGTCCGAACACAAGTTCGGACATGTTCGGACATCCTTCGGAAACAGAACGTGGAGAGTCCGAACTTGTGTCCGGACATCAATGTTCGGACACAAGTCGAAGCCAAAATCAGAGAATGCAGAAGGCTGTGTCCGAACTTCAAAGCTCGGACGGAAGTTCGGACCAGAAGATTTCAGAAAGTAAAAGCGCAGAAGGGCATGTCCGAACTTCAACGGTCGGACAGAAGTCGGACACGCCGAAAAATGCAGAGAACAGAGACGATTTTTACACAACCAGAGGCATCAAAACAATGTCAAAACAATATAGGTTTTCAGAAAAACAACCTTGGGGGTTTGTAAGCATGAAAACATCATCAAATAGACAAGTCGCAACCAAAATTCAGAGTCAGAACGCAATCAGAATTTAGAACCGGAACGAAACTCCCCAAGGCCGAACACACTAATCGAATCCATAAGCCACCTACCTCAATTACAACAGAGAATTCTCTTCGAATCTGAACAACGATCGCTCCAACGCAGACACAGCAGTAGCAGACCCAGAAATGCAATCAGACAGCCACTGAAAACTCACAACGACGCAGAGAACGAACACCACAATCAGAAACTGTCCACAACCCAAATCTGAAACGAAAACGGAATCAAAACCCTCACCTGAATCTGTCTACAGATTACAGAGCAGTCCACAGCAGATGAACCCGATGAAGGAGTCGAGAAGAATCGCTGAATCATAATCAGATTGCAGAGGACGATCAGAACGTGAAATCAACGCAACTGTAGAACTGAGAGAGGGCTGAACACTATACCTTGAACAGAATGCGAATGCGACGGAGACGAAGAATTCACAGCAGAAACTCGAATTCCCAAACAGCAGCACTTGGACAGATGGAGAAGAACAAAGCGTGAAGAAAAAGAAAAAAAAAATTGAGAGAGAAGAGAGAAGGTTGAGGGTTTCCAACTGAGCGAGAAGAAGAGCGTAAACGATCGTGAGAAACGTGATTAGAAGTGAGGGTAATTAATGAGGGAAAAAAAATGAATTAAGTATTATCCTCACCTGATTAATTTGATAGAAAACAAAAGACCTCCTCGCCCCCGGCTTCTTTAATAAGGACTCCCGTGTCCTAAATTCAGAATGGACCATCTTAATGAACCATAGTAACAAAATAAAATATAACCAAATCTTGGGTTATAACATAACCTCTCGTGCTGGCTCTAATGGGATAGGTGGTTGTATGACACTGCTTGTGGTATGTGTGCTAATGTGCATTTAGTACATGACGACTCATTAATTATTAATAATTATTTATGGAGATTTATATTATTGTTTTTATCTGTGTAGTGTTGGATTTATGCATACTTCCCCACTTTAAGGCCAATGATTAGCCCAGACTAGCGTGCTCAAGATGACAGACCGTGGGCTCTAAGATGGGTGAGGTCTAACTCTCTGATTCATGATCATTGGGCACTGCAAAACTATCGTGAGCATCTAGATGCTTGACTGCTCTTAATTTATGTGTTTGCATTTGTTAAGGCATTGAACCATTATTATTACCCTATTTTGTCTTTCGTTGTTATTTACATTTGACTATCAAGCATTGTAGATTGATTGGTTGCCCTACGGTCGAGACAATGTTAATGTTCATGGAGGACGTACATGGTACAGGGGTACCCTACAGATTATGGGGGTAAATGAGTCATACATGCCAGAGCGTTGTCTACGTCAATTTGGGTACGTTCAGTGTATCCCATTACATCCTATTAGACCAACTCAAGGTCTAAAAAAAGAGGGAAAAATAACCATACACCTGCGTATACCCCCTCCCCATGTATAGTGTGTGGGACAACACACCTAAATTGTTGGTGCCAAGTCCTGGGTACATCCGTATAAGGGCTCGGTTGCATGCTTGTGTCCCAGAGTACCTAGATTGGTACACCAAACACACCCATCCAAAGATTTTAAACCCAGAGAGTTTTGACAACACGTTGGTTCATCATCCGGATCCCGCCCTAGTGAGTCACCTGTTTATAGTACATCATGAAATTTCCCTTTTATTTTCTATGTGCACTTACCTGACCAAGTTTGTTGCAGCTACTGTCTGAGGCAAGTGAGCTTGCACGTCCTTACTATCTAGAGAACCGTACTTGGGACTGGTCATACTATCGTCAGGGAATACCAGAGGATGAACAAAGGGCTACAACTCATGGGATTGAGGATGTGTTCAGCTCTTTATCCATATGAGATGGTTACCAGCGCCAGCATGGTGCACCTTAGTCGTTCTCAGTTAGGATCTAGATGTAATAGACTTTTTTTTTTGATCAAAAGGAAGCTTTATTAATCAAATATTAGGAGAGCAATTACAATCCTGCTGTAAAAGCGGCACACACAGACTAGGGGGAAGACACCTCTAAACACCCCCTATTACAGGACAGGGCCAATTTGGCAAGAAAATCTGCAACTACATTAGCTTTTCTGCTAATTTTTAGGATATTACAAGATTGAAAACAGGAAACTAAATCCATACAAGCATTAGCCAGATTCTTGAGATGGTGATTAGCGCTAACGGGTTTAGTGATCAACGAGACAGCTTCGCTGGAATCAGATTCCAGAATAATAAATTGTAACTTTTTGTCCTTAGCAAACTGTAGGCCATCGTAGATACCCCAGAGCTCAGCTTCAAGGATACCAGCTTCACCCATTAGGTGGGTAAATCCAAAGAGCCAAGTCCCATTAGAATCCCTACCAATTCCACCAGCTGCTGCTATCCCATCCATAGAAACAGATGCATCAGTATTTATCTTCACAAAGTTAAAAGGAGGGGGAATCCAAAAACAGATTTCAGAAACTGTAGGAGTAGGATCTCTAATGCGGGAATCCATTACAGAGGTCAGAATATAAGATCGGATTTTAGCCTCCAGCATAGGAAGAGGAAATTCCTCTGAAGCTGGAATATTCTCATGGAACTTTTTGTTCCGCCAGAACCAGAGGGAGTGGCAGGAAATAGCAAAGATCTGCTTCCAAGTAGCCTCCCCAAAGCGTGAGATTTTGGAATTGTTCTTAAGATTCAAAGTGATCCAATCGCGAAGAGAGAGACTGGCGGTACCGAACTGAAACTGGAAAAGACCATGGAGATACACCCAAACCTTCCTGCTGATAACACAGTTTCTGAGAACATGTACAGTATCTTCAACTTGGCCACAAGCTGCGCAAACACCATCCCTTGAAATCCCTCTAGAGAATAAGAGCCACTTAGTTTTCAGACCTTCCTTGGCAGCCAACCAGAGAAAGGCTTTAATTTTTTCAGGGACTTGAAGTTTCCAAATGCGACTCCAGAATTTATCCTCCAAACCCGGTTGAGTGATCATTTTATAAGCTGAGGCAACCGAGAGTTCACCAGACTTATCCTTTGACCAGACAATAGTATCCTCTACATCTTCATTAAATATAGCTTTGGAAGCTAAAGTATTGAGAATATGAGATGGCAGAGCATTATGAAGGCGATCCCACCTCCAGCCACACTCTGAATCCCATAGCTGATCAATCGTGGCAGACACATCCGGATTGTAATTGGGGTTGCAAACATCCAGTAGGGGATAATCCATCAGCCATTTGTCAGTCCAAAAATGGATTCTTTTACCATTACCAAGTTTCCATTTGGCTCCACTCTCAATGATATCCCTACTGTCAAGAATATTCCTCCAAGTACTAGAAGAGTTTCGTCTCTCCATACCAGCGTATTTATTGAGAATCGTCTGAGCCCAGATCCTGTCCTGGTTGTGGATGAGTCTCCAGCTTAATTTGGCAAGACAAGCCTTATTCATTGATGCAGAGATCCTTAAGCCAAGCCCTCCTTCATCCTTAGGTTTGCATATGCTGTTCCAAGAGATGGAGTGAAACTTCTTCTCATTATCCTTATGCCCCCAGAGAAAACTTCTGCTCAGTTTATCAATCTTTAAACAAACAGTGTTAGAAATTTTCTGAGACATCATATTAAAAACAGGAACAGAATTCAAAACAGTCTTAACAAGAGTAAGCCTGCCAGCAAAGGACAAAGATTTAGCCTTCCAACCGCTAAGCTTCTGTTGGATTTTATCAACCAGATTATCAAAGTGATCAGACTGAACTCTACCCTGAATCAGGTTCAGACCAAGATATTTGCCCAAATTATCAGCAACAGGAATCCCAAGCAATCTACTGATAGACAATTTCTTGCAAGAAGGAAAGTTTTTAGAAAACAGAAGTTTTGACTTATCAAGACTTATTTGTTCACCTGAGGCAGCACAAAAGTCCTTTAAAACATTCATCATAACCTGAACATTCGACTTAGCAGCAGAACCCATAAGGATCAAATCATCAGCAAAAAATAAATGAGACAACTTAGGGCCATTTCTACCAATTTTAATCGGAATCCATTTTCGCAAATTAACAGCCTTATCAATTAAGTGAGACAACCTTTCCATACAAAGGACAAAGATATAGGGGGAGATAGGATCTCCTTGTCTAATCCCTTTGGTAGGCAAAAACACCTCAGATTGACAGCCACTCCAAAGGATTCTCATAGAAGTAGATTCGATACAGAACATCGTCAAATCTATAAAATTCCTAGGGAGATTTAAGCATTGAAGGGTATTCCTAATAAAGGGCCAGGACAGTTTATCATAAGCCTTCTCTAAGTCAATTTTCATGACCACCCAGCCATCCTTGCAAGCAGTTTTTCCCATAGAATGAACCACTTCTTGCATAATAACATGGTTATCTTGGATATGCCTCCCAGGAATAAAACTGTTCTGAAGGGGAGAGACAATCTCTGGCAGAAAAGATTTGATCTTATTAGCCAGAATTTTGGAGATAATCTTATAAGCCGTATTACAAAGGGCAATAGGTCTGAACTGTCTAATGGAGGAAGGAGAAGGGACCTTAGGAATAAGACAGAGAAGAGTTTCATTAAGCTCTTTGCTAAAAGAGGAGTGAACAAAACTTTCACGAACTAGATCATAGACATGCATCTTAATATCATCCCAATGATTCTTGAAAAACCAGGCTTGGAATCCATCAGGACCCGGAGCTTTAAAATTACCCATAGACTTCACAACAAGATCCACCTCTTGCTGGGAAGGAAGAGTATCGCAATCTCTGAGGTGAGAATCACTAATAGGAGGGAAAGCATGAAAATCAGAGATACAGACAATGGCTGGATCGTGAGAGAAAAGGCTCTTAAAATAATCAACAGCCAGATTTAAAATATTATGGCTACCCTCAACTAAGTTCCCATCTGCATCCTGGAGGTAGAGAATTTTAGCTTTAGCACGTCTGATCATAGTTTTCCTATGGAAGTAACTAGTATTTCTATCACCAAACTTCAACCAGTTGTCTCTAGATTTCTGAAACCATAACAACTCTTCTCTCATCAACACGGCATCAAGTTCTAGCTGGAGGTCAATCTCAAGGTTCCTCAAAAAGGGACTCTGCCTAACTTCCAAAGATCTTTGAATACCCGCTAAACGGGCCAGAATCCTTCTCTTATTAGAGAAGATATTACCAAAGACATTTCTGTTCCAATGCCTAAGAGTCTGGCTGAGATCAGAAAGATTCTGGAGGAAGGATTTATTTTCAGTCCAGCTGGAGGTAAAGGTTCTCACATAGTCAGGGTGGGAAGCCCAAGCAACTTGAAAACGGAAAGGTTTAGGACCAGAAAGAAGGCCCTGATTAGAGGGACCAAAACAAGACAAAATGGGAGAGTGATCTGAGGAGGTCCTAGGCAACACAACGCACCAGCTGTGAGGGAGGAAATCAAACCAACCACTAGAGACTAGGGTTCTATCAAGTCTAACAAGAATAGAACCATTTGTCCAAGTGAATTTGTTACCCTTTGAAGGCATTTGAATAAGACCATTAGAATGAACCCAATCGCGAAAGGCTTTACTACCTCTATTTAAAGATCTAACCCCCCTTTCTTCTCATCTAGGCTCAAGATAGAATTAAAATCTCCCGTGAGCATCCAGAGTTGATCATCACTAGGTTTAATGTTACCCAAGGAATTCCAAAGCAAGATTCTGTTGTTATCAAGAGGGTTAGCATACACAAAAGTACAAAAGATACAAACATTATTAAAAGAGACCTTAGAATGAATAAACTGGTTATCTAACAGAATAACATCCAAATTCACATTATCTTTCCAAAACAGCCAAAGACCGCCACTGAAACCAATAGTCTCAACATGGATACTATTTGAGTAATTGATTTTCTTACAAATACCATCAGCTCTACTATCACTAATTCTAGGCTCACAAACAAAAATAACATCAGGATTATTAGTAGAGATTAAGTTCCTAAGATTAGGCAAGAAACTAGGCTTACCAGCCCTACGAACATTCCAGGAAAGAATTTTCAGAGTCAGATCCATAGCTAAGCAAAACCACAGTAAACAACAGTAAACACCACTCACACTAAGGGGGAGTAGCATCAACCAGAACAGTATCTAGAGATTCATCAGCAAGCACATGACTAGAGAATGAATTAAGCAACTTATCTGAACTAGACATAGGCTCTGGAGAATCACGGACAATTTCAACATCAGAAAAAGGGACATTTACGAGATTACCTTTGTCAACCTTACCATCAACAACAGGACCATCTCTCGGTTTACCAGATAAAGCATTTCCTGGAGCCAGTTGGGTATCTTGTTCCAGGTTTGTAAGGGCTTCAAATTGGTTATTACCATCATTCTTGGCATTGACAGCTACTGAGGACTTAGAGGTTTGACGTTTAGGAGCCTTCCCATCCTCCCCTTTCTTCTCAACCGCAACCCTAACTTTCTTTCCTGCACCTTTACCATTCCGAGTAACCTTCATCCATGGCCCAAAGCAATCTTTCTCTTGTGGCTTCTCTTCTAGTGGTTTTTGAACCATCTTGAAACCGCCTGTGTTAACTTCAGCAGAAGCATCCTTCATCAGAGGGTAATCCGCTTTTTGATGTCCAAACCGACCACAGTGGAAACAAATATGATGAATGCCTTCGTACACAATTCTCTGAGTTTCCTTTCGGAAATGAAACTTCCCAATGAGAGGTTTAGCAAGATCAATACCAACACAGACACGTCCGCTAAATGCTACACCCAAACTGGAACGCATCAGTTCAATCTTACGAACTTTACCAACCAAACTCCCTATTGTAGAAAGAACATTCTCTTCCAAATATTCTATTTTAAGATCCGGAAAACGAATCCAAACATCCAAATTCTGTAAAGCCTCCGACTGAACATCAAAATCCTTACTCCATCTTCTAACGGTGAGGTAGTGGTTAGAAATCATCCATGGACCCGCATAAAGAACATGCTTTCTATCATCCAACTTTTCAAATAAGATGGAGAAGTAACCATTACCGAGGGAAAAGATGTCAAACTTGCCTTTAATTCTCCATCTCTGAATGAGTTCATACAAGATGTTGGTTGGAAAGCTTGTTCCACGAAGCTTGATTATAATCGCTTTATTCCACTTCTTGCTGATATCTTTCAGAACATTCTTTGGAAGTCGGACTCTAGGACACAGAGGATCGTCGTCCATGTCTACCTCGTCTTCTTCATCATCAGACATCTCATCTTCAGAGTCAGCCGAATCCACACCGTGGTCCCTTTTCTCAACATTATCTCGAAAAGAGAGAGGGGGCTTCCTTCCCGTCGACACCAAAGGCGTACCCTCCTTAACTTCTCCATTCTTATTCTGGGCATCACAAACACTAAGAAATTTCCTTTTCTTAACCGTCCTCTCAGTATCGCCAGACGCTTTGGGAGCGTTGAAGGTGAAATCCATACCTGAAACCCAACCTTGCCGTAGACGTCTCAAAAGACCAAAAGCTCTAGCAGATTCGAAGAAACTTGCGAATCAAAACAGGCCTAAAGCTTCACACCAGAGATCACTCATTGGGGGGCGAAGGCTCGCCGGGGAAGGAAGATGAAGATCGGGGGCGAGAACAGAGGGATTCGCCAGAGGGCGAAAACCCTAGATCGGGAAGATGACGCGCCGCACGTTCATATGCATATTTGATGGTATAGTATAGCTATGTAGATGTAATAGACTTTCGTACCATCTTGCAACTATTTGTTTGTCTTTGATTTTTCCTTGGTGTAACAGACTTTCGTACAATTTGTGTGGATTTCTCTGTTTTTACTTATTAAGAGTTGAAAAAACGGGTTAAAACCTTAACTTGTGTTATGTTAGAAATTTCATTGATCTATAATATGTGGGATTAATTCCTTATAAACCTAATGTTACTACCACGAGAACTGAAATATTGTTCCAACTTATTCAACTAATTTTGGTGAAAAAAAAATTGTACTGCAAATAGTAAAGTTTTTGCTATTCGCAGTACGAATTAATTTTAAATCATATTAACAGTGTAAACACGTAAAAATATAATCCAACACTTTTTTTAAAAAAATAATCCAGTAGTGATTATAACAAAGAAGTAACTAGCAAAATTCGCTACTAATCAACTACAAACTTCTTAGGTTAAATTACTTTTAGATATCATTTTTTGGAAAAAAAACACAGGGACGCATCATTACATGTTTACAATATTAATATAATTTAAAAAATTTATGTACTGCGGTGATTACACTAGTACTAAAAAGACCTATTTCGGCGCCTCTATTTTGGCGGTTGTTCTTATAACCACTGAAATAGGGCCCTGAAAATTCTTTGTTTAAAAAAAAGACACCTATTTCGGTGTTTTTAGCTAGGAACCGCTGAAATAGGGTCATCGAAAATTCTGTGTATAAAAAAACACCTATTTCGGCGGTTCCTAGCTAACAAGAGCTGAAATAGGGTCGCTAAAAATTCCATGTCTAAACAATGACACCTATTTCGAAGTTCAATTTTCACATTCCCGGTTTTTTTAGTCTATTTTTCACATTCCCGCCCCTCCGCATTCTTTTCTGACTCTTCGCTTCTCTCTCTCTTCATTCTCTTCACACACTGTAACTTCGCGACCGTGCCTTCGCCTTCATTCTCTTCTTGTGTCTGCTCCTCGAACTACTGCATCCCGCTCACCAGATTAAAGACAGTGCTCAAGCTGTTCATTCCAAAATCAGTAATATACTTGAACTTATATTTTTCTCTCTGGCAAACAAGGAACATACATGCTCGCACCTTTTCATTCTCCGCGCCTCTATTCATTCTCTGCGCCTCTCATGGTAATTTTTGCAACCCTAACTAGCGAACAACGAACATGCTCGCACCTCTCTCGTTAATTTTCCAACCCTAACTAGCAAACAAGGAATCGACATGTTTGCTACAATATCTTGAATCACGGTAATTTTGTAAGGCGAATAAGGAGCATACACGCCTTATGCCTCTATTCATTCTCGTCTTGTGTCTGTGCCTTAGATGAATCACTGGAACTGCTGCATCTCGTGAGCAAGAGGTTGAAGACGGGGCAATAGTATCAATTTTTTTTTAAAATACACCTATTTCGGCGGTTGTTAGCTAGGAACCGTCGAAATAGGTGTGTTTTTTGTGTTCTAAAACGCGCCTATTTCGGCGGTTCTTAGCTAACAACCACCGAGATGGGGTCGCATAGCTATATCGGCACACCCTATTTCGGTGGTTCAGAACCACCGAAATAGGCCAACAACAACCGCTGAAATAAGCCTTATTTGTACTAGTGTTAGTAATTTTGTACTGCGAATAGCAACCCTCTACAAACCATAGACATTATATAGCTACATTCATTAATATTGTATTTCATCCACATAAATATTATCCTATCGATATAACCTTTAATTATGTTCAACGATATGATCATGACTGACAGGAATCTGATCTGCCACCTTAGCCTGGTCTTATTTGTGGTTATATATAAACCGTATTCTAACGTCAGTTTTCCAATTCTAGGGGAATCTAGCTATCTACCATCTTTTCATCTTTATTCGTTCTTATCGGCTGTTATTCCCTTCTTTCGCGTCCCCATATTTGATTAAGTGGGTCACAATGACTTTATTCCATATGCAACCATGCGTTGCATTGGGCAGGCCAGTATTTAGGTCTATAAATAGCTAAGCAACCTTGTAGATTGAAACCTCAACGAAAGCAGAGCTTACAAAGAGAGAAGACATATATAAACAAACACTGATCAATCTTCACTAGATTACCAACACATCAACAATGGCGGACAAGTGCGGAAACTGTGATTGTGCTGACAGGAGCCAGTGCACGTACGTAACTCAATCCCTAGTAGCGATATATATAGCCATTTAAACCTTATTCTATTTTAGTATTACGATCTTTAATTCATTTTGTGTTGTTTAATTAATTAACAGTAAGAATGGAAACCAATTCAGTGCTGATCAGCTGTTCGTCGAGTCCCAACCGTAAGTTTTCAAGTGACGTAACGTACCCATCTGGTTGATATGATCATTCTGAGATTAATTCCTTTCCCTACTTTTTCTCTCGAAATATGTATATAACCTAATTAACCACCATATCTGGCTAATTAGTTAGTTTGGTGCGCAGATCTATGATGATGGACTTCCCTGCTGCCGCTGAGAACGATGGGAAATGCTGCGGCAATGGGTGCTCCTGCAACCCCGGATGCGGCTGCAGTGGGTGCGGTTGCTGCAACTAATTAATGCTATCTGTATTCAGTACGAGCGAGCGAGGAGTTTGAAAGTATCAGAAAATGATCGATGCTGGTTTGAAGAGATCAGAGAATTAAATATATGTTAGAATAAGAGAAGATATGCTCGATCTCTCTGTACCTCCATGGTTGATTAATGAAGATATATTTCTATGATCATATATTCGTGCTTTCAATCTATATCATCTTATCTATTCTTTTCATACTAATGGACCAAACCCCATGAGTGCTCATCAGTTCATGAATCGCAATGATTCCAACCTTTTTGACTTCAGTCAACTATTGCGGGGCATGATTGGGTAAGGGAAGAGATTTTGAAATACCCATCCGGCTAAATAAGATCGATGTTTACTGAATTTAAAATGATTGGCAATCACCAATTCTTGGTAGACTTGGACACTCAAACACTAAATTTATTAAGACAAATTCTGAAAACTAAAATTTTGTGACAAGATCACAAGGCTTTCTAACGAACGAAAGTAAATTAGGGACTAATAAAAAAATAAACACTTAGCTACTTTCCATTGTTTTCTATATGGACTGGCCCATTTTCTTTGTATTTTCTTGTTCAGTTTGTAATATTGGGCTGTAGCCCTTCTTTGATTTAACCTAGTTAGTCATTCTTTTCAATATATATACCCTACTTTATTGCATATGTAATGAGGACAGTCATTGTTGGCATCAATAAGAAACTACCATTTATGGCAAAGTATTCCACAAATATGTTCTCAATTTTGATCTTGTCCTTAGTATAACAGCTCCGCACTGTGGGAACACTCCCACACTTTTCTCAGCTCAATCCTGCTACAATGCTTCTAGTATTCATTATCCCAGCTCTCTTATCAACAAAGGATGTCGACAACAACCAACCACTTATTCAAAAGCCCTTCCAAAAGTAAATATTACAGGCACAAACAAAACTCTAAGTTTCTCTCTTGTTCATGTATGCTGCTCAAATTGTTAATTTGACCTTGACCTCTTGTCCTATTATTATGCTCTAAATGCTTGGGTATTGGTGGAGCTAGTGCTTGCATTGTTGAGCCATAGACTCTCCTCGTGAAATCGTACTGTAAGCTTCTTGTTAGATTGAGGTGTTTTGCTCAGTTTGTTATTACAAGAGAAGTGCATATATCTACTTTTCTATCGAATAATAATAATATATCCCCGCAATGTTGCTAATACAGAGTAAGTTGGAAAACTCATCAATCTCATTTGTGGTCTAAGTGGTAGCTTATACTATCTGGATGTTAAATTAAAGTCCATCAAGGGTACACAAAAAAATCATATATACATTAAGATTTCGTACGTCAATCATGACGTTCGTCTCGTACACAAAATGTTTCAGATAAAATTCAAATTTGACAATTTGAGAAATTCTACATATATAAGACCACTTTCATAAAAAGTGAATTAAAATTAGACTGTTGAGTTCTGGGGATATTTCGACATGAAAAAGATAAGGCTACTTTTCTGGAACGAAGGAAATGAATCCAAGAAGAGTGGACTGTAGATGCTTGGAGTGAGGAGCAGCCCCAACATAGTCATATCACAAACATAGCTATTCGAGGTATCCCTCCTCAAGCTTGGTCCGAGACATCACAGCTGAAAGATTCGGTAGTGTGATCGATATTGAAAGCAATTTTGAGATCCCGCCGATGAGCTTGGATATCTTCCTCACGATCGAAACTAATATCTTCAAAATCATAAACGACGAGGTTGAGATAATTTTCGATGGTAAAGCAGTAGTGGGGATCGTAGAATTCTGGACCGATGAACTGAAGAGTTATGGTGCGACGGTTGCAGTGGGTGGCAACAGTAGCAAGGTTGCGCCACTAGAGAACCCGGTGGAGCCGGTGAGCACAGGGTTTGTGGGAACCCATGAGAAGGATGGCACAGTATGCGAAGAGTCCATAGCTAGTACGACACTCAGTAACTACATGGGAGGTGAAGATTCTTTTTCGGGAGTAGGTTCGATGATTTCAGGTGTTAGAACCAAGATTTCAAAATATATACAACACGTGCTCACATGGCCTAGGTGGTTGTTCGTTAAATTTCTAGACAGGCAACCAAATGTGTCAACTCGCGGCTACTGGAAGAGAAAGAGAGATGGTTAAAAAAAGAGAGAGAGAGATAACGCGGTGGAACGCGCTTCCACGCGCGGGAAAAATCCACACCCCGTTCTTCTTCCTTGTTGATTTTTCACCCAATGAGGAGAGGATTATAGCTCATGATGAGCTATCTGCACAGATTAGTGCTAGATCAGAGAGAGTAGGAGAAAATTTTCATTCCCAGAGTGAGAGCATTCAATGCACCGGGAGAGAGATTGAGAGGAGAAACGAAACTCGATCTTTTCGAATCGGGGGGATGTCGTATCTAGAATCAATGAAATTGGGTGAGCAGAGGAAGAAGCTACAAGGTACATCAGAGGATGGAGGAGAAGGAGAAGCGGCACCGGTTGGATCAAATAGTAAAGGTAGCCCCAACCATCGATTTTCTGACCTAGAAGGTGTTTATTCTGAAACAAGATCTGTAGATTATCGATTTTATGTGTTTAATTTTTCGATTTTTAGCTACAGTTGTAAGAAATGTAAACATAGATTTATCTTGATTTACGATCTGTACTCTCAAACCCCTCCTTCTACTCACAATCTGGAAACCCTAAACCAGTTCCTACCCGATAAGCTGATGTCGAATATGGAGAATATCATTCAAAGATGGAGCAAACTCAAATTACATCCCGCCGAATCTGAAGCCGCTAATACAGAACCTTTGATTATAGAACCCTCACACCCCGACTTCAAAAAATCCTTGTTTGGCAAAGTCTATCACCCTGCTCGAATCCATGCTAGACAAATCCAAAATTTCATGACACAACTCTGGAAACCCAAACCCTATTTGAGAGTGAATGAAGTCGATTTCAACTGCTTCGCCTTCCTCTTCACTAATGAGAATGAAGCTAATCACATCCTGGCTAGCGGACCGTGGCATTACCAAAACCGTCTCCTTGCTCTCATGCCCCTCAATCCTGCCCTGAGTTATGCTGAGCATGATCCGAAAACCATCAAAATCTGGGCGGGAGTCCATGGACTTCCATTAGGTTTCTGCAACAAACCTTCAGCGATTCTTCTAGCTCAGAGACTGGGGAAGTTTATAGAAGTTCCCGACAAGGTAAATCCTTTGACCTCAAGGGTCCTGAGATTCAGAATAGAAGTTAATGTGGAGGATCCCTTATGTAGAGTTCTTCTTGTTACTACTGGGCAAAAGAAGAGAATCTGTCGAGTTTCATATGAAAATTTGCCTAATTTCTGCTATACTTGTGGTAAATTGACCCACATAGCTAATGATTGCAAAGTGTTTGTTGGTAATCCTAAAGAGGGTGACAAATTTGGCCCATGGATCCGTGCTGAAAATGCTAGCCTACTATCCCCGGCCACTGAGGAAGCTTTATTTCAACAATGGAAAAACGAAGGTCTTATCAGAGAAGAGTATTTTCTTGCTGTCCAAAGCCCTGATCATCCCCCTGCTTCTGAGCACCAAGTTAACATCGACTTGACTTTAGCCATGAACCCCCCACAAAATCTCAATCTTAATCTGAGCCCCAGACCTTTAATTCAGCAGAATCAAAGGATACCCTGTACTCCAACTCCTCTTAGAGCAATACCCCAATCGTATACTTTCCAATGCCCAATAACCCACTGTCTTAACATCCCTATCTCGGCTAAAGGTTCAGGCTTCAGACCTTATCAAATTACTCAAAGCTTCTCCCAACCCCCTCTCCCGATCCAAACTAACCCTATCACTCAGGCCACTTCTCAGCTCCCCCAAACCCAGTATCACCCTATTTTAGGGACGCTCACTCCTTATTTGTCTTCGAGTTGCTCAGGAGCTTCCAGACCTCTGATTCAACCTTCTGCTCCACCACAACACAACTTCTCCAACCATTTTAATCAGCATTTTGACTGGAATGCTGCCCTTTCAGAATTTGGTCTCCATGGCCCCAAAAAACCTGGTAGCCCGGATTCTATTAACCAAAACATCACTTTGTCTATTGGCCAGATTCTTCAAGAAGCTGATCTCAGATCAAACCAGCTACCTATTAACCCCTCAAACACTACCACCACTGAAAATTCAACTCCTTTCATTCAAAGACCAGGCAAACAGAAGGCCTTCCCTTCCATGACCCTTGGACCTATCAAAACCTCCTTCAAAAAAAGGAAGGTATCTAAAGCTCAGCCTCTGATGATTAGATCTCCCCAATCCTTTGGGGATGAAATAGAGGAGTCTGAGTCTGAAGACACCATCCTAGTTAAGGCAGACCTTGCTAACCAGCAAGGCTGCCTGTTCAAATGAGTTGCATTTCTTTAAACTGCCGGGGTTTGGGTCGACCCCAGGCAGTTCCTTGGGTCTCGGGTTTAATTAGAAAATATGATCCGGAGATCTTGTTTCTTATGGAGACCCACAGATCATCTGCTCAGATGGATCTGATTTTTGCTAAATGGGGCATGTATAATGGATTCAGTGTGGCTAGCAGAGGAAGAAGTGGTGGTTTAGCTATGGTTTGGAAGAAGGATATTTCAGTTAATTTGATCAACTCCTCTTTACATCATATTGCAGCGAATGTCTCTCTCCCAGGTATGAACAATTTTCAATTTACTGGTTTTTATGGCTGGTCTGATTGGGGTCTTAAGTTTCTGTCTTGGAAACTTCTTGTAGCTCTTAGGCCTCAAAATAATATACCCTGGGTAGTTGCTGGTGATTTTAACCAGATAATGTTTGAAGTGGAAAAAGAAGGGGGTAGGATGAGAAAAGAGGCTCAGATGGCCCCGTTTAGGGCTGCGGTTAGGAAAGCTGGGCTGATAGATGCTGGGTTTATAGGATCTCCTTTTACCTTCACCAATTGTCAGCCTGAACCCTATTTATCTGTTAGTAGATTAGATCGTGTGCTTATCTCCACAGAAGCTCTTAACCTTTTTCCAGGTTTGTCTGTCCAACATTTACCTAGAGACCTTTCCGACCATTGCCCTTTACTTATTAAGATGTTAGGATCTCATAAAAAACCAGGGAGAATCTTTAGGTTTGAGGATTTATGGTTAATGGAGGAAAGATGTAGGAAAATAGTCCTAGAATGTTGGGGCCCCAATGATCAAAATCTGGTGGAGAACATCAACAGGTGCAGAATTAAACTCCAGAATTGGAATGGCTGGAACATCCACAAAGTTAGAAGCAAGATGAAAAGTAAAACCCATGAACTCCACAACATCCCCCTAACAGGTCAAACAATTGGTAGTATCTCAAATAGAAAAAGACTTCTATCTGAGATAGAACTCCTCCAGTACAAAGAGGAACTCTGGTGGAAACAGAGAGCTAGAGACAAGTGGATCAAAGCAGGAGATAAAAATTCAGCTTACTTTCATTGTAAAGCTTCAGCCAACAAAAAAAGGAATACCATTTTCGGGCTTGAGCATGAGAATGGGGAAATGGTGTTTGCCTGGGAGGAGTTGGATAGAGTAGCCTCTTCTCATTTCCAAAACCTATTCAAAGCTACTAATACCGATTCTTCTGAACCCTTCTGTCTTTTGGTTGGAAATATCTTGAATGACAATCACAAGACTAGGTTGAAGGCGGTGTATAACCATGAAGAGGTCCTTACTGCAGTCAAAAACTTAGGTTCAGACAAAGCTCCTGGCCCTGACGGTTTTAATGGCAAGTTCTACAAACATTTCTGGAATATCATTGGAAAACAAGTTACTCAACTTGTTTTAAATACTCTCAATGGCCAACCTCTTCCCAACACTCTAAATGACTATTTTATAACCCTCATTCCTAAAATACCTGGTGCCACCCATCTCAATAATTTTAGACCAATTGCTCTTTGTAACTTCACCTACAAAATCATAACCAAGGTTCTAGCAAATAGACTTCAAGATATCCTGCCTGAGATAATCTCTGAGAACCAATCTGGTTTTGTCAAAGGGAGACTCATCTCTGATAATGTGATACTAGCTGGAGAGCTATATCACAGAATTGCGAAAACCCAAGCCACAAAAAAGCCCCTGTTTGCTTGTAAGATTGATTTGAGTAAAGCTTATGATAGATTGGAATGGTCTTTTATAGATGATATCTTAAAAGCCATGGGCTTTCCCAATCACTGGAGAGTTCCGGTTATGAATTGTATCACTTCAGTAAGAGGATCTGTCCTTATTAATGGGATGCCAGGAAAACAGTTTATTCAAAATAGGGGTATTCGACAAGGAGACCCTCTCTCCCCCTTTATCTTCATCTTAGCTCAAGAAGCTCTCTCTAGATCCCTTAACCAAGCTATGTCTGACAAACAGTTTCAAGGAATCAGCATCAACAAGGCCACTCCTCCTATATCTCATCTCTGTTTTGCGGATGACATGATTTTATATGGTATAGCCAATCCCCAAAATGTCAATGTTCTGGCCAATATTATTGATAGGTTCCTCAAAGCCTCTGGGCACGAAATAAACCACCAAAAATCAGAGATCATGTTCAGTAAGAAAGTTACTCCTGAAGCTAAATCCCAAATGGTAGAATCTCTCAATGTCCAAATAGTTCCTTACTTCAAAAAATATCTGGGCCTTCCTACTAAGATAGGTAGAAATAAGGATGAGACTTTTGGTTATCTTTTGGATACAATCAGAAAAAGAATTGACAACTGGAAGAGACCCATGGCGCAGGCTGCAAGATCTGTTCTTACTTCAAGTGTCCTCATGTCTATCCCTACTCTCACGATGTCTATTCTCAGAATCCCAGATCATATCACAAAAAAGATAGATTCGATGATAGCCAGATTCTGGTGGGCAGGGAATTCCACAAAAAAACCTTTATACTGGTCCAAATGGGAAAGAATTTGTAACAGGAAAGAAAATGGAGGGCTAGGAATCAGATGCTCCAAAGATTTCAATCAAGCCTTGCTCGCTAAACAAATATGGAATCTTATCAAGTATCCAAATACCCTAGTAGCCAGAACACTCAAAGCTATCTATTACCCCAATACCCCTATACTTGAAGTGAACTCTTCTAATAAAGACAGCCCCATTTGGAGATCTTTTCTTTCTAGTTTACCTCTGGTGAAAGCGGGAATTAGGAAGGAAGTGGGTAATGGTAATGATACAGACATTTGGAACTCCCCCTGGATTCCGAGAGATGGAAATTTCAAGATCATCTCCCCTATAGGAGACAGGAGCAACAATATGAAAGTAAGAAATCTGATGAGTCAAGACGGGAAATCCTGGAATGTGGAAAAGATCAACAGAGAATTCCTTAGCATAGACAGTTCAGAAATACAAAAAATCAATTACAATCATGAGAAAGATGATGTCTGGATCTGGCATCATGCAAAAAACAAAGAATACACAGTGAAACAAGGTTACATGCTGCTTCAAGATAGGAAGAATCAATGCAACACCTCCATCACCAACCGAGGTTCTTGGGAATTTATATCCAAGATCTCTGATAAAAGCTCTCCCCCTAGAGTTAAACTCCTCTGTTGGAAGCTGCTAAACCAGCAACTCCCATGCATGGCCAATATAGCAAAAAGAATAGGTGGGAAAGGTAAATGCCACTTCTGTGATGATATTGACACAGACATCCATGCTATTTTTCTCTGTTGGACCAGCAGACAGTTCTGGCAAAATCTGATTAGACTAGGAGATATCCCAGAGTACAGAAGTGGAGCTATACAGGACTGGTTAATCCATAAAGCTCAGACGTGGTCTAGGAGGAAGATTTCAACGATAGCAAACAACATCTGGGCTATCTATGATGGGAAGAACAAAGCAAAACATAATCATGAATTAGCTGTCATGAATTGTATCGAAGCAAATTTAGCGTTTACCTCCACGTATCATACAAAAATGTTGTGTAAAGAGTCACAATACTTGACTGATCCTCATATTATGATAGGACAGGATGAAATTTTACTTGTGACATCATGCTGCAGGAAAAAAGAAAGTACTACCACTACAGGAGGGGTTCTCATTGATCATGTATTCCAACCGAGAATGGCCTTCAACAAACAAACAACCTCAGAGAAACAAGACTATCAATTGGAGATGCAAGCAATTTCTAAAGGAGTACAAATGGCCGTAGAAGAAGGCTTCTCCACGATCCACATCCTGATCAATTATCAACGATCCAACAGAATCTGCAATGACGGTCAAGACAAATACCGGGAGATTTGTTATCAGTACCCGAAGTTAGCTACTGCACTCAGAAGCATATCCCATGTTTACTTCTATGATTGTAATTCGGAGTTTAAACAATTTCCTGCTTTTCTAGTTACTAAAATGTTTAACCCTACTTTTGAATGGAACTCTTGGAAGAAAGAGTCCATCCCCCTAGCAGTCTTTCAAGCATGTGACTTGAGTTTTAAGCCATCCCTTTGGAGCAATGATAGCTCGAAGGGAAACTGGCAAGATATTGGGTAGTTTGTTATGTTTAAGGTTTATTATATATATATATATATATATATATATGAGAAGGAACAATTTGAGATCAAAAAAAAAAAATGTGTCAACTCGCATTGAATGTGGGGGCGGAGGTTCTGGAGAATTGGAGTATATTATACACTAATGGGAGTGACACATGACAATTAATGAACGACAAAGGAATAACCGTTTTGAGGGGACTAGAATGGAATGTAGTTTTGTATTCCCTAAGTTTGTGCCAACCATTGGGGGCTACTGTAGGGAGACTTATTTAATGGAAGAGCATGAGAAATATGGCCACCACATCTCAAGGATAAGGATGACCGTTCCCTTATTTCATCCCAAATGTATGTTGCAAATGAGGCAGATAAAGATAACGTAATTTTTTCAGTCTCAAATGAGATTGATGGAGATCAGCCCGTTGGCATCGGTCTGTCAATCAGTCCAAACAATGGCCTCCCCTCTCCGGTAGACTCGAGTTTGCTAGAAAGAAAGTTACAAGTTGTGATTTCTTCTGAAGGAAGTAAAGCATAGAGCTCGAAGCAATGTATACACCAGGTGAAAAAGCACAAATAGGTGAGCTGTAGTCCATCATCCAAGGCAAGTATAGCCAGGGGTTGGGTATTAAGTATCCATACCCAAGCAAGTCGTTAGTAAACATTGATCGTATCTTGAGGCGAGGTAGGAAGGTATCTCGATCACAAAAGATTGGAAAGAAGAAGTAATGCACAGGCTAGCTACAAAGGATTTGGTGGGTTTATCGTTGGCTACATTTGGAGCATGTCGATTGGTAAATTCTACAAATGATATATAGTGTATTCAATTTCTTGATGGAGTGAGGAGCTGTAATTGAAAAGACCGAGTCTTAGTATGGGTAAAGAAGGGAACCACTTTTTCAATAGTAGTTGGCAATAACATTGATCCGTTTTGCTCTACGGGATCTAGTATGGATCTGTAATCTGTTTAATTCTTTTAGCGGTATATCTAAGGAATATGTAGGAATGTAATTTGTTTTATTGGCTTTGGCTGTTTCGTTGTGTTATACACAACACAACATTTTTACTGTCTTTACAACACCCATACAAAATAATTAAAATTAGACTAATTTTTAAGAGAAAAAGGAGTGCAATGGAAAGATGCACACTTCCACTAATATACAGCTATCAGCATCTATGTATCAAATGGTAGCGGGGGCCTCTAGCTATTTTCTTCTTAAATTATTTCTCTCAAAATATATTTTAATAGGATTATTCCATTCTTTTTCTTCTTCCAATCGGCAAGCAGCAATGGGTTGCTTAAGATGCCGCATCATCCTATTCTAGCTAGTAGACGACGTCCTCGACCCACTTTATTCACTTGCGCAACCAAGTGGCTCATATAGATTCTCTTCCAAGTGCTCATAACCGGATGGTAAGCTGGCTCTATAGTCTATAAATAGCTACGCTACTTGTAACTTGAAACCAGAGCAAAGCAAGATTTACAACGAGAAAACACATAAACCCAGATCAATCTCACCACATATCAACAATGGCAGACAAGTGCGGAAACTGTGATTGCGCTGACAAGACCCAGTGCACGTATGTAATTAAGCAGCAATATACGCAGACCCTTCTATATTAATTTCTCTTTGTTCGCAGCAAGCAAGAGTCATTGTTCCGTTCTCTACTGTTCTTTTTAATCAATCAGTGATGCTTATTTCGTATTGTTTAATTATCAGAAAGAACGGGTACCAATTCAGTGCGGAGATCGTCGAGACTCAGCCGTAAGTATTCCATTTAGCTGTCAATGATTCAATTGAAGTGCCCTAGTTTACCAATATCCTGTTATTTTGCTTTGAGCGCAGGGCTATGGTGATGGACTTCCCTGCTGCCGCAGAGAACGATGGGAAGTGCTGTGGTAATGGGTGCTCATGCAGTGCCGGCTGCGGCTGCAGTGGGTGCGGCTGCTGCAATTAATTAAATTCACTATTCTATCTGTATTCAGAACGAGTGATGAGGAGTTTGTGTGTAATCTGAAATGCTACTAGTTTGAAGAAAAGAGAATTATATGTGAGAATAAGAGGATGAGGACAGTTGGAGTTCCCTTTTGTTATAGTCACTTCTCTTATGAATTGTGCACTCCATTTGTTTTCATTACTGTCAGATTTGTAGCTCTAAGACTCATGAATGAAGTTATATTATTGAACACTTGCTACTTCTTTTCATTGACTTTCCGGTGAATGTCTTTAATAACTATTCAGATTTTAATAGACCGCGCTAAAGCAGGTGCCCGTGTGATCGGTTGATGCATCTGGAAAATTCATGATGTAAGACTAAAAAGTGGGTTAATTCATAAAATAATTTTTTTTCCAATTTACAAAAAATAATTTTAATTCATCGGATATCACTAATTATTACATATAGAAATTAAAAAAAAATTCACATTATACCACATAAATGTTTTTAATTCACAAGATACCACAAAAATTTATAAAATGCATCAAAACGATAAATAAAAATAAAAATTTATGTATATTAATATATTTGTTAAAATTGTATAAAAATTTTCCATATATAATTATAAAAGTATAAATATATATAAAAATACAATATATATTTAAAAGCTAAAAAAGTTGACTAAAAAAATAGTTTGGAGAATCTATAAGACATTTTTATAATATTGTACTTTAAGTATTTTAATAATATAATATAATATTTTATAAAATTTAAAATTATATGAAGTAATATTATAAAAAAATTAAATTATCATTCCCTTTACTTACCTGCCGCACGAGTTTGACCAATTGAACCGGCCACTGTACTGTAAAAGTTTGTGCAACATGCAGTGAATTTTTATCTAGCAGAGACACCGGCAGTCATACATCACCACGTTCTGGCACAAAGTCATCCAAAAGCATCCGAACATGGTAATGTCTAAGCTCTTGACCATGCACAACATCTCCAGGAGGCGAAGCAAACAGCTTACCCCACGCCCGCATAACATCCTCATCTCCAATATGTAAGAACATCGTGCATTCAGAAGAATTCTGAATATTAAAGGGGGAAGATTTAGACACATTTCTAAAATGCTATCAATAAGTGAAAATTTTAATTCTCATATATTGTAATTAACATGTTGGTCTAACATGGAGAGATGCATATGGAAACAGATCAACCGAGTGGATGTTACTCTTCCTCGCTCGTGTACTCTCTATCTGAATAGGTTAGCTAACTAGTGGTCTAGAAACCTCTTGACTAAACATCTCGATTCTCATTCTAGACACAGTCTCTGCGATCCTCTGCTCAAACATCGGTTCAATCAACTGCTCCATTTAAGTAGCTAATCTTAGATGCTCCTCGTATGTCATCTTGACGAATCCCAACTTGACCACCAAAACCAATACCGCGGCCGGGATGATCCATCTTCCCAAGAGTGCGAGAAAGAAGATCATGATGCCTAACTGGAGTCCAAGTACCCTGGATCACTTGAGAGCTTAACTTATCCTATTATGAATAATGCAAATATCATTATTAATTAGTATAAAGTTACACAAACTAAATTTCCAATTTTGAATTAACAATCATTATACTATTTCAGAATTTCAATACTTACCATTTGGCAGATAATGTCTTTCGTGGCGTCATTGTACTAAGGATTTTCAGGATGCAATTTTTTGAGAATGCGGTTTAGTTTCCAGATTTGCATCCTCTTGTCATTGACACTCAGAGAACCCACTTTCACTGGTCACCTTTGAGATTTCAGATTGGTTGCCATCATCAAAAGGGGGGAAATTGTTAGGACAAGTCCCTTTGAGATTTTGATGATATAATTGTGTGGTATTGATATTTTTACAAGTGTTTAAGGATTATCAGGATCGCCTGACAACAAGCGGATTCTCCTATTTACTGATGCCCAACAGTCGGGCACCTGTCCATGATCACTCAAGGTGAAGCTCTGCAAAGACTCACTTGGTCGCTTACTGAACTAATACAAAAGACCAATCATGGAGCTACAACATTGATAAGGAAGCTTCCAAGAAGTCAACTTTGATGTCCTATCTTGGAGAGCGTGCGGACGGCCAGAGAAGTACAAAGGCACAATACCATAAGTTGCTTTTGTACTTACAGAAAGTACGATCTGCTTTTCGGTCTGCCAAAGAAAAACAGACAAGATGAAAAAGCTGCACAAACAGCCAATGGCAAGTGTGGACTTCAGAGGTTCAATAGAAGAAGTATTTGGAGTCCACTAATAGGAGAAGATCAAGTCTCCCCTAAAAGACATCCGACCTTTATTTAAGAAGTGCTGCTGAAATAGGACATTATTGTAATAGGGAGCTTAGGTCTATAAGAGCCTATATTGAGAGAGTTTTAGTTTCATAGAGTGAGTGAGATCTTGTAGAGCAGTAGTGTGAGCGAGTGGAGCGGTGTGACTCATACAATTAAGAATACGGGTGTAACTATGACAGTCGAGGAGCAGTCTAGGGACTGCTGAGGGACTTTAGGATGAATAGGTACAGTCTCAGCAGAAGGGCTTAGGAGTAAGTCCTAAACTGTCCCGAGTCCATAGGTTGGGCGGATGGAGATTGAGGTATTGCAAGGGGTAATACTCAATCAAATAAGAGATTCCAGTTTGAAGTAACTTACACTCTTTTACCTACTACAAGTATTTCCATGTTACTATCAAGCGATCGCTACGAGACACTTCCACCACCAGTGGGGGATGTGTAGTGAGGCATACACTAGCTAAGTAAAGTTCCACAAATTATAAGCTAATGTGATCAAGTCGAATGCAAACATGTACCCGAATCTTATTGCTCCTCTAATGATTATGATATCAATATATGCCCCATACGACCCCATATGTAACAATATCATCATCCAACACATAGGTACTGATTTAGTTCATGCTGAATCATTTAGTAAGTGGTTAACATTTGGAAGAAGTTCTTACGTGTTCGTTGATGCCTTCAATTATGATGGATTGTTTGAAGTGGACTTTAATTTTGATGGCCTTCTCCGATATATAGAAATGGACATTTTCCAACTGTTCCTAAGGATGCAGGTATCAGAAGCTAAATGCATTTTGAAGATGACACACATCTAATGGGATCAAAAGTACCAATTTACCATTTATATACCCATTTTGGTTTTGATGTGCTAGATATAATAATCAATGATGATGAGGCCAATATACCAACATATATATTAAGGTATCAGGTATTCATATTTGATACTTGTGCAAGAGTCATCTAGCTACTCCCACTGGTAATAGATGAGGCCCAAAAGCTAGCACAAAACAACCCTAAATTAACTAGCTAAAAACCCAACGAGGTCATCACGATTTGTATAAAATTATTTGGTTGATACAATGTGTTTAGTCCCCATTTGAAAATTCAAAATGATGTTTAGATTGGATTATGAAGAATTTATGGTGCTTGAATTGAGGAGTGTCGAGGAAGAGGTTCCAACAATCAATAGTGTTCTACATTTAAAACATATCATAAGTATAACATTTATATAGCAAATCAAATGAGGGGATTCGCCTTTGGAATTGAATCGTATATCGAAGATAATATATTAAGCGAGTCATTACTGTAAATTTGGGACTAAGTCTTGAGCAAAACAAGTAGTAGAGCTTTAATGTTCATATTAGATATTACTTTAGGACTGTAACAAGGCGATCCTTTGCATATGAATAACTAAATATCACAGTTCACTTTTTTTTGTTGCATTTGCATGCCTTTGAATGTGTATTGTCATGTTATAATTTATTGCATTTAATGAATATGTTGAAACCTATTCTTCATGCCACTCATCCAAATGTACAAAGATACCTGAGAAAACTTGGAAAATTGAATGTTGTCGGTCAACACATGCGGGATAGGTTCAAACATGTGTTTGTTGTTGATATGGGAATTGAAACTCCCATTGATCCTACTAATGCTGTAAATGACACGAGTTACTACTTCACCTGGTTTTATGATTTGATTTTGAAGTTGAAGTTTCACAAGCTATAAGTTGCTATGATCCACACGAATGCAAACAGGTATTATAATCATATTGCTCAACTGTTGTTTATAGTAACAATATATGTTTTGATGCAACCCCTTATACAACGATATCATCATCCGACATGATTAGTACTGATTTAGTACATTTTGAATGATTTAGTAAACGGTTAACATTAGGAAAGAGATCTTACGTGTTCAACGATGACTTCAATTTCAATTAAATGTTTGTAGTGTACTTTAATTCGGATGTCCTTCCTGTACACCTAGGAATGGGTACATTCTCCATCTACTTTCCTAAGGATGTAGGTATCAGAAGCTACCCGTGTTTTAAAGACAACACGCACCTACTGGGATCAAAAGTTCCAATTTATCACTTCAACACCCATTCGGGTTTTGATGCGAACGCTATCATAATCAATGATGTTGAGGCCAATATGATTAGTTATCAGTGATTCATTTTGATACTAGTGCAATAGTCACCTACCTACTCCCAAGGTAATAGATGATGCCAGAAAGCTAGCATAGAACAACATCCTAAGTAAACTAGCTAAAAACCCTCTGGGATCATCACGATTTAAGTTGCGTTATTCGGTTGATCATATCATGTCTAGGGCCCCATTTGAAAGTTAAGAGATGTTCATATTAGATTACGAAGGGATTATGGTGCTAGATTGAAAGGGTGTCTAGGTAAGAGGTCTCGACAATCAGATTGTTTTGCATTTTAAGGTTCAGAAGTATAATATTTATCGAGATACTACTTGTTTAGTGGTATAAGTGACAAATTGGTTACAAAAGTGATTTGTTTAGGACGTGTGAAAATTAAGAACAAAAAAGTTATCAATTACCCTTCGACAAACATCTAACAGGGTGAACAGTGAAACAATATGAAACACTGTATTTAAATTTCATAATGCATATATTATAAGTCATTCATTTAATGCAAAACATTGGTTTAGTGTAGAGTAATTTTTAGTTCAACTTTCGTTACATATTTAGTGATTTGAGCCATACAACCAGCAACACTTATCAGTTAAGTTGGACACATGGAAGTCAAACTGCAGATAGGTTTTAATCATGTAATTCATTCATTAAGCTATTAATTCCAATACTGTCAACTAAATATGTAGTTTAACTGTACTTATTTGTGCATTTCGAGTCATGAGGAGCGTTTTCTTAATTTATTAGTAACCATAGGTTGAATTGCATAAATTTCTTTATCAGAATAGCCAGTACATATAAGATAAGATTCATACACTTGTACATACATTAAAATGAAGCTCCATCTTAGTAATGTTTTGCTAGCTTCATGTCACTTATCCGAACGTACTAAGATACCTGAGAAAACTTGAAAATTGAATGTTGTTGGTCTACGCATCCTGGACAGGTTCACTGTCCAACATGTGTTTGTTTTTGATTTTAGTGATAGAACTCCCGTTTGTCCTGTGTATGCTGCATATGACACAGGTTCCTACTTCACCTAGTTTCATGATTTTTCTTTTGAATTTCAAAATGTCACAAGTTATAAAGTAGTGTGATCAAGACGAATGCAAACATGTACCAGAATTTGGTTGCCTAGCTGATTATTATAGTTTCAATATATGCAATGATATGACCCCTTTTGTAATAGTGTCATCATCTATTTAAATGGAGTTCTTACGTGAACGGTGATGGCTTTGATTTCGATGGACTGTTTGGAGTGGATTTAACTATGATGGCCTTCTTTGATATGTAGATATGAATTCATTTTCCAGCTGCTTTCCTAAGAATGTAGGTATCAGAAGTAATGGGAGTTATAAAGACAAGGGACATCTAATGAGATCAAAAGTATCAATTTACCACTTAAACACCCATTTGGGTGTCAATGTGCAAGCTATTATAATCAGTGATGTTGAGGTCAATATACAAGCATATGTTTAAGGTATCAATGATTCATATTTGATACTGGTGCAAGATTCACCTACCTACTACCACAAGGAATGGATGAGGTCAGCAAGCTTGCAAAGAACAACATCCTAAATAAACTAGCTTAAAACCCAGTGGGCTCATCACGATGTGCGTGATTCGATTGTACAATGTCTAGGCCCCCATTTCAAAAGTTCAAAATATTGTTCAAATTTAATTATGGAGTGCTTATAGTGCTAGAAGGGAAGAGTGTCTGGGTAAAAGATTCCGGCAATCAATATTGTTTTGCATTTCGATGGTATAAGAAGTATAATATTTATGGAGCAACTCAATTGAGGGGATTCACTTTTTAAATTGAATTGTATATCAAAGCTAATGTATTATATGAGTCATGGATGTAGATTTAGGATAAAGTCTTGACAGAAACATGTAGTAAGCTTTAATGTTCTTGTTAGAGCTTACTTTGAGATTAAATTAAGCTGATCCTCTTCATATAGATAAAGAAATATTGTAGTTCACCTTTTTGTGTTGGTTTTGCATGCCTTTGAATGTGTATTGATCTATAAGCAATTTATAGCATTTATTGAGTTAATTTGAACCTCATCAAAATTATATATGAATTTTGAATTCATTATAGATGGAGTTGTTAAACCTATTATTCATGCCACTCATTCGAATAAAAAAAGGCACTTAAGAAAACTTGGAAAGTTGAATATTGTTAGTCTATGCATGCATGAAGACCCAACATGTGTTCGTTGTTGATTTTTGCGTTGGACCTCCGGTGTTCCTTACTATGCTGTGAACGACTTGGGTTCCTACTTCAACTGGTTTCATGATTTGCTTTTGAATTTTGACGCTCCACAAGTTATAAGCTAGTGTGATCAAGTCGAATGCAAGCATAATCTTATTGCTCCGTAATGATTCTAATATCAATATATGCCATATACGACCCCATATGTAACAATATCATCATCCACCACATAGGTACTGTTTTAATTCATGCTGAATCATTTAGTAAGCGGTTAACATTTAGAAGAAGTTCTTACGTGTTCATTGATGACTTCAATTATGATGAATGGTTTGAAGTGGACTTTAATTTGATGGCCTTCTCCGATATATTGAAATGGACATTTTCCAGCTGTTCCTAAGGATGTAGGTATCAGAAGGTATCTGCTGTTTGAAGACGACACACATCTAATGGGGTCAAAAGTACCAATTTACCATTTACACACCCATTTTGGTTTTGATGTGCCAGCTATCATAATCAATGATGATCAGACCAATATACCAACATATATATTAAGGTATCAGGGATTCATAGTTGATACTTATGCAAGATTCACCTAGATACTCCCATTGGTGACAGATGAGGCCCAAAAGCTAGCACAAAACAACAGCCTAAGTTAACTAGATAAAAACCCAATGGGGTCATCATGATTGTGTAGCGTTATTGAGTTGATACACTGTCTTGGTCCCCATTTAAAAGTTCAAAATGATGTTTACTTTGGATTATAGAGTTCTTATGGTGCTTGAATTGAGGAGTGTCTAGGAAGAAGTTCCAGCACCAATATTGTTTTGCATTTCAAATGTATCAGAAGTATAATTTATAAAGCAAATCAAATGTGGGGATTCACCTCTAAAATTGAATTGTATATCAAAGCTATATATTATGCGAGTCATTATTGTAGATTTGGGACTAAGTCTTAACCAAAACAAGTACTAGAGCTTCACTATCCTCATTAAATATTACTTTAGGACTGTAACTAGGTGATCCTCTACATATGAATAGATAAATATTGCTGTTCACTTTTTTTGTTTTTTTGCATGACTTTGAATGTGGATTGTCTTGTTAGAATTATATTGCATTTATTAAAGATGTTGAAGCTTATTCTTCATGTCACTTATGCGAATGTACAAAGATACCAGAAAAAACTTGGAAAAGTGAATGTTGTCGGTCTACGCATGCTGGTTAAGTTCTAAGTCCAACATGGGTTTGTCGTTGATATTACTGTTGGAACCCCCGTTGTTCCTGTATATGTAGTATACAGCACGGGTCCCTACTTCACCTGGTTGCATGATTTTTCTTTCAAAGTTGAAAATTCACAAGTTATAACGTAGTGTGATCAAGACGAATGCAAACATCTACCAACATTTGGTTGCTCCGCTAATGATTATAGTTTCAACACATGCTCCGATACGGCCCCTTATGTAATAATGTCATCATCTGACACAATAGGTACCGATTTAGTTCATTTTGAATCCTTTAGTAAAGAGGTAAACGTTTTGGAGGAGTTCTAACGTAACTGAAGATAACTTTGATTAACAAATGAGGACTCTTTTTTTGTCTGTGACATTTCTTGGTTATTAATTTTGCTGATATGGATCTAATTCCAAGTTGAAACATTTAACATCTGGTGGCACTATCCATTTATTACCATCACTCAAATTCCTGATTTTTCTCTACTTGACTAGATGTCCCATCAGCTTGGAACCCACTCCCGCTTGTCACCTTACACTCACTATCTTCTCTGCTTTTCTTTTGCACAAATTTTCCAGTCTCTTTTTGCATACAACTTTATCTCACCACTAATTCTCATACCAGTTTCTTTGCTAGCCTTTTTTTTCCAAGCCAATAGAATATTCTCAAATAGTAATAGGAAAAGGGTGGTTTACTCCTGGTTCAACAAGCATCATTCAACTTTAGATGCTAGCTTTGTCTCGGCACAAGGAAGGACAAGAGTTGAGGTTTACTGGGAAGAAATAAAGGAATTATGCAACTCTCTAGAAACAGAGATTCGTATTAGCATTATTCACTTATGATGTACTATATGCTGCACAAGATTACACAGGATCATTTTTCATTGTGTACCTCTAGATGATGTCCAGTCTAACCCTTAAGATCATAATAATGAACTAGGATCTAAAACACTCTCCAAGACCGGTCTTGGATTGGACAATGGTAAGTGAATTGTTAAACAACCATTAAAGAATTTGGGTGTGTCTTCAAAACCCTCAGATCTTCTGACCCATCTACCTACAAAGATGAATGAATTTACAGAAGCTGTCTTGAAGGCCTAAACTATATTGTCACATGCTTGGTCAAAGCTGGAGAAACATATGAGAGTCCAAGATCAATTGAAACGTGATGTTCTTGAAGTTTGTGTTGATCTTTTGCCTTTTTGTCTTTAATTTCTACATCCAGCTTCCTAGTCAGCCTTAGCCCGACCCTACCGTTTTTTATGCCGATTCATTGCCTTTTGTATGGACTACATATACTTAAGTTCTGTATTCCGACGCGTGAATTTGTATAAAATGTCATTTTAATGATCTTGCGTGCTATTTTACACTTCGTGAGATGAACTTTTAAGTATCATTTTCGATTTCGCAAAAGGGAGAAATATGGTGAATAATTTGGATGTGTTACCTGATTGACAAAATCTTATTCAAGTGTTGCAAGTGTTTCACATCTTCAGTGGGAATACTTAATTATCTCACCATACAAGGCTTGCTCACATAAAAAGGGGGATTGTAAATATATTTACTTTTGGTTTTGATGTGACAAAGGTGCCAATCTGAGTCTCGCCGCAAATATCTCAACAATCATCGCACCAGTTTCATTAAAAGAATCTTAGCAAATTTCTTAACTCACACTACTACAAAAAGGCCTATTTTGGCACCCCTATTTCGGCTGTTGTTCTTACAACCGCCGAAATAGGGCCCTGAAAACTTCTATGTGTAAAAAAAACAACCTATTTCGGCGGTTCTTAGCTAGGAACCGCCGAAATAGGGTGATCGAAAATTCTATGCATAAAAAAAAGACACCTATTTCGGCGTTCTTAGTTAGGAACCGCCAAAATAGGTGTCTTTTTTTTGCATAGAATTTTCGATGACCCTATTTCGGCGGTTCCTAGCTAAGAACCGCCGAAATAGGTTGTTTTCCCGCTTCTGGTTCTATTTTTCCCATTCCCGGTTTTTTTTAGACGAATTTTTTTGAAAAAATTCACCTCCGCCTTATATTCTTCCGACCCTTCGCGTTCGTGTCTCTCTCTCCTCATTCTCTTCACTCAGCGCCAATTCACAACCCTAACTGGCGCCTCTCTTTTGCGCCTTTGCCTTCATTCTCTTCTTGGTCTGCGCTTGTGGAGTGATAAATCACTTGAACTGTGCATCTTGCTCCAGATTGAAGATGGGGCTAAATCTGTTCATTCCAGAATCGGTAATATACTCGAACTTTTTTTTCCTTCTCTCTCGCGAACAAGAAACATACATGCTCATGCCTTTTCATTCTCTTCTTGTGTTTCGCCTGTGCAAATGGAGAACAAGGAACATGCTCTGCGCTAACAAGAAACATACATGCTCATGCCTCTTCGTTCTCTTCTTGTGTTTCGCCTGTGCAGTGATAAATCACTGAAACCGCTGCGAATGAAGACCAAGGAACATGCTCTGCGCGCCTGTGCGCAACGAATCACTGGAATGCTGCTGTCTTGATGTGAGGTTGAAGACGATGCAAAGAGCGGATTTTTTTTAAAAAAAAAACACCTATTTTGGCGGTTGTTAGCTAGGAACCGCCGAATTAGGATCGCACACCTATTTCGGCGGCCTCCATTTCGGCGGTTCAGAACCGCCGAAATAGGCCAAAACAACCGCCGAAATAGACCTGTTTTGTACTAGTGTCAGCATTAGCTTAAGAGGTTTTGTAAGATTTACAGTTTGTAAATTATATAGTTTTCGATAGAGATTTTTTGTATAATTTTAGGAGATTTGTTAAGATCTCAATTAGCATATACATAGATAGAGAAATCGAGAGAAAATGTAGGATTTTTTGACAGACAAATTAATGTAAGTCTAGGGATAGACGTCTTTCCTTTATGATATACCAGATAGAAGTCGGCAGAAACAATCATATAGTAATATTCCTTACTTGATGAAGGTGAGTACGTATAAGTTGGTGGATCAATCTGGTCCTGCAAAGTGACGACCAGCACTTATTCTCCTTTTGGATTGTGGGCGCGCGCAATGTATAACAATAAACTAGGCGCGCGCGACACTTGCATTCCTTGATTCGACAAAAGACGTGTAGAAATTAGAAACGACGATCGATCGAGCTTCCGCATTAATTTGTGTGTGCTTGCTTGCTTCCTTCCTCTCCATGCGTAGCGATCGAGTTAGCTGCTGAAAATCTTTCAATATCAGAAATTTGATTCCCACCATTTTTCTTAGAGAGTAGCTGGAGATAGCGCCAAAAGCATATATATTCGTTCTACCTTTAATTAGAACGGCGGATCGGAAAGGCTAGCTAGCTTAAAATTGAATTGACCGGCAGTAAAAAGTTAGGCAGTTTGAGCCACACAGTCGTCCCCATGAGATTCTGTAGTCGTCCCCATAAGATTCCGCTTAGAGGAGCCATACGGTATACCCATACAAACACTAGCTTGCACTATATGTACTATTCCTTTTCGATCCTTTCCCCTCCTACTACAAGTCTACAAGTATGTATGAGTGTTGGAGTTGTATAAATAGGCATGGTCAGGGTGACTACAAATCACAAGCAAACATAAAAGCAACTAGAACTACTCCATTCTCATCTCAAAGAACAGATATTCTCAGCAATCTCTAATTAATTACCATGGACTGTGGAAACTGTGACTGCGCTAACAAGAGCCAGTGCACGTAAGTACATCGATCTCATTGTGAATATATATTGCATATAACTATATATTAATTGACTTTTTTATATATGATAATCTTGTTCCAACTATATTAATTTAAGAGTATATATTCTTTCCCGTTTCACAGCAAGAAGGGCAACCAGTTGGCTCTTGACGTCGTTCAGACCAGGTACATAATTTCAACAAGACCAACGTAATTTCCTCAACATAATATACTTACGTACGTACGTGCTTCATTAATATTTTTTCTTGGATTAATTTCAGCTACGTCGTCGAGGCTGCAGTGATGGACATACCAGCTGCCGAGACCGACGGGAAGTGCAGCTGCGGTCCTAGCTGCGGTTGCACCACCTGCACTTGCGGCCACTAAGCAAGCAGCTATCGCGGTGACTTGAGGGGGGGTGACAGCTCACTACACTAGCTAATAGTATTACTAGAATAAGAGCAGTGTGGATGTCTATCAATCCCTGATTCCAATATCTCTCTCTATGTCAATCCCCCTCTTTTTCTTAAATTTCGTAAGTCGAGGTCTTGACCATTAATATATAATAAACTTATCTTTCCTATATTAATTCCTAGTTTGAGAAGCTCTTTTAATTTTTTTTTTTATAATTACGGTAGTGATAATGATTAGATAAGGTCGCATGAATAGGTTTTGTGTATAACCAAAATTCACGAACTGATATTAACACCGAATTCAGTAACAACAATTAATGAAGGACTATCTACATCACAGCATCTTTGACGAGAAAGGTTGGTTTCAAGATAATACCTCAGTATTTCCAGCTAATTATAAAAAAAATCTACCATCACTTCAATCTGTGGTGTTGTTTTGATTGGGAGGAATGGTGCGTTTGTGTTGGTTTCATCCCATATTTCAACAAAGAAGTAAAAATTTGAACTAGTCCACGTATGTGTATTCAATGGTGCTCACATGGTAAATGAAAGAGAGGTACATAATTTTTGGGGAGAAATTAAGTTAGTTGTATTGTGTGAGCTTAGGGAAGGAAATTTTAGAATTTTTGCATCATCTTGCTTATTCTTAATATGTGAGCACAAAACACCAGAAATTACGGATGGGAAATAAGGAAAATTAGTTCATAATACTCAGTAGATTTACTAGAAATTCAATTGAAGTGCCGAAAGAACACCTGAATATATATAAAAAAAAAAAAAGCGGTCCTTCACTTCAGCAGTAAGGAAATAAAAAGCGGTATTAACGATCGCAACTACAAAAGTGAAATAATTAGGTGGAAACTTAGTTCATAACTAGTAGTAGATTTCCAAGAACATTCACACCGCCCTGCACTCCAGCTAGCGAGGAAAAGAAAAGTTCACCGGTTATAACCAGATGGAAAAGCGAGATGGAGACTTATTTCATACCTTTCGTTAGCAACCATGAAATTCAAACAAAAACGCAATCTATTCTAGAAGCACTCTGTACATGAGTTAAGGTTAATTAGTATAAAAAAAAAACTTGGTGAAAGATTGCATGACAAACTAGGGTTCATATTTTAGAGGTATCATCGATTTGAGGATAAACGGTAGTATATTTAGGGTTTAGATTTGAAGTGCTAGGATGGTTCAATTTATGGCCGAATCAAAGTAAAAAATGCTACAGGTTAGTGCCAAAACTACTTTGAATTAGTATATAGAGAGTAGTGAGCACAAACAGGGCAGAAGAATGAGAACCTTTTGAAAACTCAAAAAGGAAGACATGGCTTTATTTGGTTGGTGAAGATGTGCGAGCAGGTAGATCGCCATGGATTCATTCAGTTGGAGAAGACGAGCGAGCTATGAGGTGGAAGGAGCTAGGATGACCAGCGCGTGGGTCCAACAATGTTTCAGGATCGCGATTCTACTGTAGGATCGTAATGGAACCCTAGGATCGGATCGTAGGATCGTTCGATCCTATGAAATTGATAAATATAATTCCATAGTACATGTAATCCTGCATATTATGAAATTTCAATAGAAAAAAGGCATGTACCAACCTTAAAAACATATACTATTTCACACTAAATAAACTACGAGCAAAGATAAAGCATTTTCTTCATCTTAAACAATCCATATACTATATTGGGGGGCATTTCCACTGTATTTTTTGTTGGTGGTTTGGGGAAGTGAATGAGGCTTCAAGGGCCAATCCATGGGTTTGTTGATTGGTCTTTTCTTATGCTGCTCATGCAAACACAATATAAACGGTGTCAAACAGAAGGGCAGGCGCCGATGCTGGGTTCCGGTCTTAAAATCGCTATATTTTCTTTCTTTATAGCTCCGTTTGTCGATCCGTTTACGCCGACGAGTTCGTCTTTTCGTCTACTTTGTTATGATATACTTTGCTGATAATCGCCAGCCAGTTCAACTATCATATTTTTGTTTGATACCAAGTGTTTTGGAAGTAAAATTTGGGAAAAATCATAATATGTCATAAAAATGTTTCAGAATTCATGATGTATCCCAATTTCGAAACTTGTTCATTATGTGCAATGAAAAAGTTTCATAATTCACTATGTGCTTCTATTTAGTGAATGACCATGATGACTATTTTAATTACTGCTTACATTGCATATCATGTTTCAAATTCACAATATGCCACTTTTTTATTCAGGGGTATTTTATGAATTTTACAAAAATATTTAAAAGAGTAATAAAATTACAAGAAATAACTAAAAAAAATAAATTAACATTAATAATTCTTAAATATTAAAACACACACAATAATTCAAACAAAATTATTATTTTCCTTTTTTTACCTTCTTCCTAACATAGTAAAAAAAGAAATAACAAAGAAATTTAATGAAGAAGAAATGATAATTAATCTAAGAAGGTAAAAAAAACAATACGAAGAAAATAATTAACTAGTAACCGCTAAGCGGTTGTAGCACTGGTAGCCAACCAGCGGCTATGAATGGTACAACCGCCCAACAATGTGCCTTCTGTAGCCGATTAGCTGCTACTCTTAAATGCATTTGTTGACACTTTAACCATTCTAGTGTGGTTTTTAGGGGATTTCTTCAACGTTATAACTTTTTTATAGTGGTTTTTAGGGTTGTGGTGTATATGGTAACTTTATTAACCCGTTCTATACTTTATAATGTCCACATTGACTCCACTACAAACTCTAAAATAATCTTCCGTCGTTTTTATTTTCCTAGGGTGATTTTTAGGGTGTGTGGTGTTAGGTAATTTTGTTTTAACTCGTTTTAACTTTGTCACCACTGACTCGGCATATTTTAGGGTCTGTGGTTTAGTATTTAGGGTCATTAGACCCTAAACCTTCACTACAAATCCTAAAACAATCCTTCAACATTTTAACTATCTTAGGGTGATTTTTAGGGTGTGTGGTGTATGGTAATCTTTTTAACTCGTTTTATAGTTTATAAGTCGTCACTGACTTGACAAATTTTTAGGGTTTGTGGTTAATGACCCTAAACCCTCTACTACAAAACCTAAAAAAGCCTTCGATGTTTTTAACTTTCATAAAGTGCATTTTTTAAACTCATTTCATAATTATACAAGAGTTACTTACTCGACAGATTTTTAGGGTTATGGTTAGGGTTTAGGGTCTTCATTACAAACCCTAAAATAAGCCTTCAACGTTTGTAACTTTCCTATGGTGATTTTTAGGATGTGTAGTGTAGGGTAATATTTTTTTTACTCGTTCTATATTTTATAATGTCATCACTGACTCGACATATTTTTAGGGTCTGTGGTTTCCTCCACTACAAACCCTAAAAATAAACCTTCGACAATTTCAACTGTTTGAGGGTGGTTTTTAGGGTGTGTGGTGTAAGGTAATATTTTTTAACTCATTGTATACTTTATAATGTCACCACTGACTTGAAAAAATTTTAAGGTTTGTGGTTTAGCCTCCACTAAAAACCCTAAAATAAACCTTCGACCTTTTTAACTTTCCTAGAGTGGTTTTTAGGGTGTGTGGTATAAGGTAAACTTTTTTCTTAATTCGTTTTATACCTTATAGTGTCACCTTAGAATCAGAAGATTTTTGGGGTTGGTGGATTAGGGTTTAGGATCGTTTGACCCTAAACCTTCTAATACAAACCCTAAATAGGTCTTCGATGTTTTTAGCTTTTCTATGGTGGTTTTTAGAGTGTGTGGTGTAGGGTAGTCTTTTTTTTTATGGATACTCTGACCTCCTAGCGGCTAGGGGGCTTATAGCCTCCTAATGGCTGACTACCTCCTATGCATAAAAATGTGACTACTTGAAGTAATATTTGAGTGCAAATAACACTTCTCTTGTTTTTTTCATTTTTGTCTTTGCCTTCATTTCTTTTTTATGAAAGTAACTACATAAAATGTCTTAAGTGTATTTTTTTTAACTAAGACTTCTTTATGAATCTACTTTTAAAGTGATGTAGTTGAAGCATATTTAAAAGATCACAGACGACCTTAATCCTTAGGCAACAAACCCTAGACTATAAACCTTTATGATTTTAAATCATAATAAGTTTGAATAACAAAGCTTCATATAGATAAACAACAAGTATTTTTTTTATAATAGTAGTAGAAGTTTGGTTCTTCACCAATAACTATATAGCAGTTAATAATGTTCTCCTTAGTTGAGTTACCAGTTGTTTAAGAGTCAAAGTAAGTCAAGCTCACCGTCAATAACTGCAAATTCCAAATAATAAGTTAACGAAATACTAGTGATATGTTAACGAAATACAAGTGACATGTTAACCAAATACAAGTCATAGGTTAACGAAATACAAGTGATAGGTTAACGAATTTCAAGTGACAGGTTAAAGAAAGATAAGTGACAAGTTAACGAAATACAATTGTCAAGTTAATGAAATACAATTGATAGGTTAACTAAATACAATTGACAGGTTAACGAAATTCAAGTGACAGGTTAACGAAATACAAGTTACAGGTTAACAAAATACAAGTGACTGGTTCATGAAATACAAGTGATAGGTTAACGAAATACAATTGACAGGTTAACGAAATACAAGTGACAGGGTTAACGAAATACAAGTGACAGGTTAACAAAATACAATTGACAGGTTAATGAAATACATGTGACAGGTTAATGAAATACATGTGCCAAGTTAAACAAAATACAAGTAACATGTTAACAAAATACAAGTCACGGGTTGACAAAATACAAGTCACATAACACACTTTTTTAACCTATCTTCTGTAGTGATTTTGTTTTTGTTCTTTAGTCAATTTGTGGGCAATTTCTTGCAAGTAATCATAGTTAATTTAGTGAGAAAACAATAAAAGAAACAAAATAACACAGTTGCATATAGATACACAACAGGTATATGTCTTTATAATTTAAGTAGTTGAAGTTTTGTTCTTCACCAATAAACTAGGGTAGCTACAAGTGTTTAGTTATCAAAAGTCATGCATCCCAATCATTCACAATCAAATCTACATAGTTTCAGCATCACTTTACATGTGTCATGTTACAATCTATCAAAAAATCTAATTGTCTAAGCATCTTTAGAACAATGTTTCATGATTGCCTTTCTAATAAGATCTTCCCTGTGTGTTCTTTTCTTCTGAGATGTCTCTTTTTTCTTCTGCCACTTATATTTTATTAATTTTCTTTTTCTAAGTGTAACTTAGTGTTATTTTTGTTAGTTTCTTCTGCAAAGTTGATAAGATCACCGTCTTGATACAATAAGCGTGCAACAATACTCTTTCTGTAGAACTCCCTAAATTGCTTGCTCATAAGATTCTCAGCCAGTTTGTCACTTACATGTCTACGCTTCATCAACACACACAATACTGACGATATAAAAAAAATTAGACAACTTTGACATTGAAATTGATGACAAAAAGGATATGGTGTCAAAATTTTAAATATGGTGGAAAGTATAAAGAATAATCGGTTGAGTGAACTAGACCTAGAGGGAAAAAAGGTATAGTGAAAATTATAGATTTGGTTTCACACTTTTTCTCATAGAAAAGAGAGGTGATATAATCATCTGTTCCGTCAATGTAATACTACTCTTTTTATGTTTGTGTATTTTTATTTCAACCATCTATTTAGTTTGTTTATCACACTAAATAAAAAAAGTGAATATAAATATTAGGGAAAATTACATCCCCCACCCATGATGTTTGGCGAAATTACACATCCCACCTACGAGGTTTCAAAAATTACTTTGTCCACCCATGTGGTTTCCGCTAGTTTACGTCCAACAGCTTTTCTAATATTTGATCAACTTAAAAGATGGTTAAATGTGATCCAAAATTGATGAAACTTTACATGGACGATGCTAAGGTGTTATATTTTAATCTAGCGTGAATCCAAAGTGTTTTAAGCTCATATGTGATCCGTGGGACCCAATGAAACATGTAACATGTGAACATATTTTCATTGGGTTCCACAGGTCATATATGACCTTAAAAAATTTTGGATTTGGCATTGGACAAAA
Source organism: Limonium bicolor (assembly GCA_023374045.1). NCBI lineage: Eukaryota > Viridiplantae > Streptophyta > Magnoliopsida > Caryophyllales > Plumbaginaceae > Limonium > Limonium bicolor. Next base: position 280,528,713 of record CM041781.1, read on the forward strand.
ATATAACACCTTAGCATCATCCATGTACATTTTTATCAATTTTGGAAAACATTTAAGTCTCGTTTAAGTTGATCAAATATTATAAAAGTTGTCAGATGTAAAATAGAGGAAACCACATGGGTGAGCAAAGTAATTTTTGAAACCTCGTGGGTGGGGTGTGTAATTTCGCCAAACATTATGGGTTGGGGGTGTAATTTAAGTGATATATTATATATATAAGAATTCTATAAGTAAATCTTTCAGTATATTAAATTTCATGATATTGTAAGAATTTTTTTTAAATTAGTAATATTGGAACTTTTAATTTAGTTATAGTTCATAATTTATAAATATAGAATATAAAAAATATTGTAAAATTTAAACTATTTCTTAAAAATAAGACATAATACACAAGAGAGATTTTAAATTTATTATAATTTTAATTTTCAAATAGCACAAATATATAAAATATAATATGCAGACAGAGAAAAAAGATTTTTAACTTATACTTATATAATAAAGTAAAATAGATAATAAAAAGGCTAACAGTGTAACAAAAAATATCATATTGTGTTCATACACCGTGCACTCCCCCACGACAGAACTTGTGAACCTACGATAACCTCGTACATAGTACACAATTGCCCGCCACGTCGTGGAATCTCCATCACTAGAAAGTTAACACCTGACTTCACCGCTTCTGATAAGGCTGTTCTTCCCTGCAATTTGATTCACCCACGCTAAGACAGGAGACATGGGATTGCAGAGTGTAATGGAAAGGTTCGTTTTCCACCGGCTTCGGTACTAATCACTGTATTATCGGTGGCAAATTCAATTTCCGCAGCCATTGCTGGTTTCAACGAAGTCAGTGGGAAAAACGTTCAGTACTCAAAGCTGATGATATCATCGGATTCCAGAAACAGAGTCGTGATTCCCAGCAGATGGGGAATGTTAATCGGTTATGTCCCAGCGCTTCTCGTCAGTATTATTTCCTTTCTCTTCGTCCCACCTGATGAATCGTCAAGATCTTTCTTATTCCGACTGGTGCTCACTCTCCACTTCCTCAAAACGGTCCTCGAGGTAACTAATTTACATCTCAATTTCCTCTGTTCTTTTGAGTTCCAGTTCCTGACTTAATTAACTAGAGCCTCATTTCCATAGGTGTTGTTTATTCACAAATACAGCGGCGGAATGGCTCTGAACGCTGCAATTACTATCTCCATATCCTATCTTGTTTCAACTACGGGCGATGATCTACTCCCAGCGCCAGACCCATGAACTTCCAGAGCCATCGATCGACTTAAACCGAGTGGGGATCGTTCTCTTCTGTATAGGGATAAATGGAAATGGGTATTGTCACACGATAAAATAGTCGCTATGACCGGCTCAACTTACGCCCAAGTTGATCAGCCTCTACTCCCTTTGATCCAGTTCATGCCAAGCCAACACCTTTGTGCACCCGTTGCTCACAACGTGACATTTTGCGCCTTGGACAAGGAGAGGGACTTGAATGCAAAACCGTCCACAGTTTGACTCGCTAACCTTCGAACCCGTGTACCTCTTAAACCACCAGAATCCCGTTGGTAGGTTTGGAGCTGGACAACACGGTGAATTTAGCAATGGTTCCTTTGGCACTCCAACCACTCGCCAATCCGAGAACAAAGAGGAAAGAAGGGAACTCTACTTCGTTGCTCTCCGGACTCTAGCAAAGGTTGAGTCTTTAGCCTTGAACAACTCGAACTCTTGTGGGATCAAGGATTAGAACTCCAAGCTCTTTCCTTTCTCTCTTGCGGTATTGATTTAGAAGCAAAGGTCCAACCTTTCTTCTCAAATCCTCTCTTAATGTTGCGTGAGTATAAGGAGTATAACAATGGATGATAATGGATATCAATGATGGATACCGATGGATTCTCTCTAGCTTACAAACTCGGTTTGTGTTGTGATTCTAAGAACCTTCTCGCCTTGTATTTATAAGGGAGGAAGAGAACTTAAAATCCTAACAAACTTACAAGATAAAAGGTTCATTTATCTTTAAGATAAATAGCTTTATCTTTTTGTTAGCTATAATTGTGGCGCCTCCTCTCCAAGGAAGATCACAACCGATTCCATAACCATTCTCCTATAATTGTGCCGCCTCCTTATGTATTTAAATACAACAAGTCAGCCCACAATATCTCACCAACAATATCTTAACCGCATGGATAGATAAATAAATAAATCAAGTTAGTTAGGAATCACCCTTAACTACTTGCGCAAGGAAGGAGAGAATATCTCAACCATCTCCTTTTTATTTATCTTTCCCACATAATAAAACTAACCAGCTTTTATATTTAAGGGACCGATTTTATTTAGAAGTAAGGGATGTCTAGATTCACTCCAACAACTTCCTAAAATTGTGGAAAGGACTTTAACCACCTTTGCACAAAAATCGCAACCACTTAACAAGATAACCAGCAGCTAGAATTATTCCCACAATGTTCGAACTGGACTTATAACCACTTAGGTAAAGTCTTAAGGCAACTCCAAAGTTTACCGCAGTAAATATTCACATGAGATAACAACCCCAGTAAAAATCCAATTTTTACTGAAGCCCTTAACCATACTTGCAACCGCCAATATATTTAGCTAAGAACATTCCTGAAACGGTGGAGATATTCGGGGAGAAGATCTCAACCGAATGGAGCACAAAAATAGCAACCGAATTTCAGTTTCCAGGACTTTCGGGCAAACCCTAATTCCTAGGGTTTCTCGGGTGACACGGTGCCTAGCGCCCAGCGCGCGCCCGCGTCCCGTTGCCTCATTGCTGCCCTAGCGCCCAACGCTTGCAGCGAGTCCCCGCGCGCCCAAGCACACCTTAGCGCCCAGCGCCCCGTGTCTTGGCAACGTGTGCTCGTGCCTTGTCTCAACGTCGTGGCGCTCCTACCCAAGCGTGCCCTTAGCGCCCAGCGCTAGCACCTTGGCATTGCCCGCACATCTCGACACACCCGTAGACAAGCTCGTGGCCCATGTCTTGGCCTGGCATCACCCAGCGCCCCTAGATATGTCCCTAGCTTGTCCCCGTGTCGTGGCCCCTAGTCACTCGACGTTGCCCCGCGCACCTAGTCACAGCCAACGCCCGTGCCCAGCACTGCAGCGTCCGTGTCTTAGGATGCCGTGCTTGTCAAAGCTAACTTGGCCCCGCTGTAAGCTTGTCTTAACCCAGTCAAGACTAAGCCACAGAAACACTTTGGGTTGGATGGCAACCTTGCTTGTGCATCTCCTTTCCTTGTTCTTTGCTCATGACACCCGGTGTCAACTTGGCTTTGCATGTGACTTGCATGATCCCCCAGGGACCAACCGCCACTAGTCAAACCCCAGTCACAAAGACCGGTCACACCCACTTGCATTCAAGGTGAGCCTAGCTCACTGTCAAGTACCTGAGTCCCAGACTCATTACTTGCATAACCTCGTCAGGTTACCTCAGCGTTTTGACCAAGTGCCAGGGTCCCGGACCCATCACTTGTCTCCCGCGCGTCACGGCCAGCTCTCAGTAACACAGCTCGCATCTTGATATGCGTAGCTCCAAGACACCCACATGCTAACTCGGCAAGCCCCGCTTCCAAGTCATCCCTTGCATTGAGTAACACTTGGCGACCTCCACAACATGAGTTCCTTATGGTCAGTTGGGTTCAGGGCTCAGGCCATCACCCCTAGGATTAAGAACTGTGACAGGTATCACCATTACCTTCTCTCGAAGCTGAGAAGCGGTAAGGATGGGGAGAAAGCTTACAAGATCCCAGAAGGTGGATTGTTTAGTTTGGTGATCTGTCCGCATTACTTTTTTGAAGTGATTGAGTTCTGGGGTTTTGCCTTCATAGCACAGACCTTGTTCTGCTTATCGAGCGCTGTGGCAGCTGTTTTTTCTTGGTGGGTCGGAGCTTGGCGACGAGGAAGTGGTACGTTTCCAAGTTCGAAGATTTCCCTCAGCATGTGAAGGCCATCATTCCGTATGTTTTGTAAGAGGAGATGGGACTGGGTATGATGATGTTTTGGTGCTGAACTCGAACGAGCTGACCATGGTGTATACTTCAAATTAGAAGAAGCGTAGTAGTATCTGTTTTAGGATGTATCTTGTTTAACCTTTATTTTCCTCAAAAAGATATTTGAATGTTGTTGCTTTTCTATCTGCGTGAGATCTATCAGGTCCAAAGTTGTAAAACATGTTTACGCAAATCCGTAGTGAAATCTGTGGTAGGTATCGGAAGCAATTGTATGCATTTTCTTTTTATGTAGGATAGATGTCGGCACATGCATTACAAAGTACACAAGAAACAGAACACATTATGCCATGTGTTAGTAAATTCAGGAAAAAATGGCTTCATTACAAAACAAAGTAAAGTCTGTCTTTTACGTTAAGGCTCTTTTCGGCATGACTGTTTTGACAGCATAAATGCAGCATATTTGACAGCAGGATTGCGCTTGTATAAAAGTAGCATATTTGTTGGCAGGAATGTGCTGGCATAAATACAACTGTTTTGAAAGCTGCTGTTTGGCAGTACGGTATCTATGCAGCATGTTTGGTTAAGTTAGCTATATGCAGTGCGTTTACCGTTTTCGTATTACAATTACAATTTATTATATTACACTACGTAACTTTATTTTGTTAGTAAAAATAAATAGAAAAATTCACAAACAATATATTACTATGAGTATTTAATTTACAGTAAAAAAATCAAGAAAATAAAATATTTATATAACCAATAAAATTTTTATTTATATTATTTAAGTAAAACTTGTAACTTCTAAACAATATATTTTTATTATCTAAATTTTTAATTCTTACAAATATAAAAACGTAAAAAAAGAGAACAAGCGTTTCAAATTTTCTGATAATGTTATGTGAATTTATTTAGGGAAATTGTAACTTTTAATAATATATAATATTTTTGTAACTTTGTATGTTAATAAATTTTTCCATAAATTATATACATTCATATTTCTATATACTATTTTAATATTTAATTTATATATCAACAAGTGTGTATATTTATTGGTTTTTTAATTTTATTAATCTATGTGGTATTACAAATAATATATTGTAGATTTGTATTATAAATGTGGTTTTTTTTTTATATTTGGCTAAAGAAGTAGTACTATTTTTTATAAATTATTTGAAGCATTATGTAATTTGTAACAAAAAGTAACTTGTATTTTTTAAAATCAAAAGTCATAGTAATTGCATTATGAAGTGAGTAAAGAAACGGGAGTGAAAGCACGGAAACGAAAAAATATCATTTGTTGCGGGCATTTATGCTGACATTTATACTGACATTTATGCTCTTTTAGCCGAACAACAAAAACAAATGAAGAAATCCAAAACAGCATATGATAGTACATTTATATTGTCCATTTATGCTCATGTTGAGCGTGCCGAACGCCCCCTAACTCTTTTTATGCTATGGAAAACGAAGAAAACAGACGATGAACTACACAGACTGCTGGTCGGTGGGGAGCTTGTTAACCCGTCTATTTTTCAATTCTGCTGCCTATCTCTATTCATGTCACAGCCGGAGAGTTGGTAAGGTCATTATTTGATTTTTGGCTTCTCAGCCGTGTTGCATGTCTCAAATCGCCTGTCCAGCTTCTCAATCTATCTGATGGAACCTGGTACAAAAAGAAATTGACCCCCAATTTCCTCTCGCACTTGGTTTTCTCTTTCCCATACCTGCCCTATCGTTGGCTACCACCCCCCCCCCCCCCCCCCCCCCCTCGTCTCCTCCACTTCTCCATACCTCCAAGTTTAGCTTAATGGATTTATTTGCACTACTAGAAATAATTGTTTGATAACAACAAAAAATCGTTACATATCGTTACACGAGATGGCGTACCAAAGATCAATTTATTTATCGTAACGATTTTATTCGTTACTAAAAATTATATTGTTACTAAAAATATGATTTCGTAACATTTATATCGTTCTATAGTCTTAATTTTTTTTTTAATCTTTAGTACTATCTTTGGTAACGAAAAACTTGTCACTAATAACAATTATGGTAACGAATTTAAGTCGTTGTCAGAACCTTTGTAACAAAAATCTAATTTTTACTAGTGTTGAACCGTTTTGGCAGCTTTCGTTTTTGTAAGCTAGGGCCAAACTTCTTCTTGTTAGAGTTTGAGCACCCACAAGCTTTACATATATGCCATCTTCCCTAAGGCCCCATGGTTAGTTAATAACTCCCTATTTGTCCTTCAAAGATTACAAAGAGGGGTTCTCGCTGAGGATCATGACTTCAGAAGTGTTCCATGCTCGGTGCGAGTTTATAACATCCCTCCTTCCTATTGTAACAACAAATTCACAGAGTTTTGGCCACTCGAATGGGACGGTTCACTGGCGCTATGGAGAACCTCAGGTATCGGGCTTTGTCTACTTACGTTTCAAGGACTTAACTATATGCCCCTATTTGTCGCTTTATCCCAGTGAATCTTGAAGGTCAGGATCTTATTCTCCTTATTAGCTACGACAACCTTCCTGATATATGCACAAGGTGTGTGAGCCTTTTACATGTCACTAATAAATGCATGCACCCATCAACAAAGGATGAGCTGCCGAAATTTGGCCCTTGGTCGGAAGTTTACTTAGCCAGTTTCAGACCTAATAAGGTTTTCCCCCTCTAAATGAGTGGCTTCTAGTTTGTGGGACCCCGACTCTCTTCATAAGTGACCAACCAGCCAACCCGTCTATATCTATGTCCAACCTCTGCCAACCAGTGTCCTCCTTGCGATAGGGGTGCAGCCTAACCCTAGTCAATTGTCTACGACTATGCAAGCAATATTAGGAATGCATGAGCAATTGGGCAAACCCTTTTACTACAGGTCTTAGTCAGGGAGGCCACCACTTGGCCCGATTGGACAGCTAGAAACCCTCTTCTTAGCATGACCTTCATTTTAATCAGTAGGGATCCCCAATCACTACGGAAATAGAAAATGAGGGTGGATCCTCTCAAAGAAACAAGAGAATGAAGGTGGGAGATGCTTATCACTCAGACCTGAAGTGAAGCTCTGGATTCCAGGACAATTTGCGACTTGCGATCTGCTTAGCAGATCTTTTTGTTTTTGTTGTGGTTCTTATTTGGGTAGCTACCCCTCATTCTCGTCTTTTCTTTTTCTACTAATTAGTTTGAAAGCTAGGGGTTTGTCTTGTGTATATGTTGCTATTTAGGTTGGCTAGTATCCTCCCTTTCTAGTTGTTAGTTTTTATCTCAGCTTATATGTTGTGTCGTTGTTGATCAGTCATCTTGCTCTCCTACTGAGCTTGGATCCTTGGATTTCTTGCTACTTCCGCAATCACATGCTCCGTGGCCATAGTAGTCTGGCCATCAGTCTAAACCTATGGTTTGCTTGGCTTGGCTTGTCTCATTCACTAGCGCGACTCTTAGGGTTGTCATCTTTATATATTAATCTATTATCTTTCTTGTTTAGAGAAAAATTGTCGGCACATATAAGCTATCAGATGTAGTTTCTTTTCATTTAAGATCAAACCCAACATGAATTTTGGGGAAGTTCACTTTATAACTATTTATATTTTTTAACTTTTTAAAATTGATACCTACAATTATTATGCTTTTCACTTTCAAAAAATCACTTTTTTTATCCTTTGACAATCTCTCACGCCCAAATCGTAGTTCTTTTTTCATATTGCTTCACCGCAAGGAAACGAGATTTTTTACTTGTAATATTTTTACCCACAATACCAACCTTTGCTTATTAAAGGAGCTTTTCTTAAGCCTAAAACACACATTATAAAGCTGAGATAGCCACAACAAAAGGCGTACACAAAATACATTTTCACAATCACTTACACTTTCTACACAATCTGAAGGAAGAACCTTAGTCCTTCAAAGAAGGTCTCACTCAATAATCTGGCTGTTGACTGCTGCCAAAAAGCAAGTGTGAAGTCACCCGAAAGCGTTCAACAACTTGGAAGCCAATCCCCACCCGAATCGAAGGAAGAACTTTGAAACCTCAACGAATGAAGGCGGCACAATTTAGAGCTTAAATTAGCTAAGAGGTCTATAAAACCCTAAACCTACGACCTTTTCTGCCGCAACACCTTGTTCTCAGTGGTTATTAACTGGGTTAAAAGCAATCAACTCTCTTTGTTTCATGTTATTCTTGCTTTGATATTGTTTTGCTTTTTCTTTTAGAAACTCACGTCAAAGCTTTAAAAATTAAATCATCAATAAGCTTATAATACATTAGGGCATAACCTAAATAAAAATCATCAAATATTCCATAAAATCCTAGAATACATTGGTCCAATAGCGGTCTACGGTGTCGGTCAGGTCATCCCGGGGACCAGCCACTGACCTAAGGTACGGGGGTAGCTAGGTTTAACAAAAAATTAAAATTTTAGTTTTGGTTTGTGGTCACGGACACTAGGTCCGGGGTCACAACCAATCAATCCCTTATTATATTCTATCTAAATAAGTTTAAAATCTCCAAAGTTTAAAATACAGTTTGTGGCCATAGACACTAGTTTTAGTGTAGATTTGGAAATTTAGGTCACTCGGTTCACGTTCGGTTGGATCGGTCCGGTTCAGGTTGTGTAAAGTAAATTTGTTTGATATTCGATTCGGGGTCGGTTTGGATTGGGTAAAATTGATTTTTCAGTTATATTTGGGTTCACGATACTTTGGGTCGTTTATGGATTAGTTCGGGTCTCAGTTTGTATAGGAGTTTGTTTCAAGTAACAAAACAAGGTATTTTGTAATTTATACATGTTAGGTCATAAGGGAGATTTTGGTGACTTCAGTTTGGGTGACTATGGTTCAGGTAACATCAATTCGGGATACTTTCAGTTGGATTACTTAGGAATGTTTCAAATTCTAGATCATCTTTCAAACTATATTAATGGGTAATTTAAAATTCGGTTGGATTGGATGGTTGGTTTGGTATTTGGATTCGGACCACTTTTGCCAAGTCTAATTTAGTGTCACATACCCTTTATTTTTTTTATCTAAAGGGGTTACTTTTTTGCCGTAATAAAACCCTAAATTGTGTGTGGTCGGACTTATGGTCCATGGTCACTGAAAAAAGCTAAAACTCACCAACCTCTGCAACTTTAAACCATAATATGAGTGTGGTAATTCTCAACTCTTTTAACTCTCAAAATCAATTTAAGTTTTCAAAATACGGAAGCTACCTTGCCTTAGGAAGAAAATCAACTTTTTCAGTCCTTATGAAACTTTAGCAAAGGAAATTATCTTTTATGGTTAAAGAGAGTATTTGATCCCTGAAAAGCTTCATACCAAGCCCCGGACCAAAGTATCTAATTTTTTTCTAGTTTAATAGGTAAACATTGTGGCGGTGTTCATAGGTTCGCATGAGCAAACTTTGGTTGCAAAGCTTTAGGTTATACAACTTAACTTAACAACCTTAGTTAAAAGTTCTAGAACTTGCAAACTAATCCTAGTACATTAAGGAAAAGGTTCAAAATCGAGGGGTCACACATTGTATAATGCATTTTCATTAGCAAGTTTAAGGCATTCTTCTAGTTTAACAAGTATGTCTTCATATGCATTCTTTTCAAAGATAATATATTCTAAACTGTGTCTAATCATATTCATAAAAGGTTTCAAGGACTTTGTAGAAGCTCTTTTTAACTTGGACTCGCTGTCTCGCAGGCTTCTAGAATCACAATGAACCATGAGGCCGGAATGTGTTTCATCATTAGTCAGTCTTAATCTCCAAGTTCTATGAGGAAGATGTGGGTTTCATCATCAGTCAATCTTAATCTCTAAGAGTCATGAGGCATATGTTTTTCATCATTATCCAGTCTTAACTCTAGAAGTGATGAGGGAGATGTGTGTTTTGTCCCCCTTCGATTACCTGTCTTAGACATTGTTTGCATCTTCGATTCATCATTAATGTTTCCTCATGCAGCAACAAGATCTTTTCATTTATATTTCTTCTTGGACCGTATGTTAAACTTTATTTGGATGTTTGTATAGTCCTTGAATTGTTGTGGATATACTTTCACATGGTGACCTGACTTTCGGCATCAATAACACTTATCTTGTTGAGCTTGTTGGAGTTGTCAAACCTTTGCATATGCATGTTGTTCAACATTTTTCTTGAACTATTTTTTGGCATACATAACCAACTCTTCAACTTCATGTCTACCATCTTCTTAGAAACTATTTTCTTTGGATTTGAAGAAGACTCCCTTTCGTTCACCCTTTTTAGTTGTTTATGATACTCTTTGTTGAAGCTTCAAGTCAAACGACATGAGAGATCCAAGCATATCTTTATTGTCAAACTTGGACAGGTCATCACTTCTTGCATAGCATTAACCTTGATATCAAAAGATGTCGGACGAGATCTAAGAAACTTCCTAGCTTGATCTTCTTTTAAGATGCTTTTGTCTAGAGTTTGCAGCTCATTTGTAAGTTTTGAAAATCTTTTGTGCATTACTAAGATCGATTTTTTTTCATCCTTTTGAGTAGTTCCCTATGAATGTAAAGAAGCTCAAGCTTTGTACTCTTGATCTCAACAGATCCTTCATATGTGAAATCAAGGTTTGACCAAATATCTTTCATGTTCTTCAAAAAGGCTACCTTCGCATACTCTTGTGGAATAAGAGATCAATACAAGAGCTTGACTGCTCTTGCATTGAAAGGTGGGCTTCTTGGTTGTACCATTTGGTTTGTTGATGACGAAATCACTAACATTTGTAACTCTTCAAATCCCCGGGTCTTGTTTCTTGATGTGGAACTTCATCTTGTTTTTCTAGAACATGTAGTTAGACCCGCTGATGGGAGGTAGTTTGTTGGGGGTTAAATGTTTCTCATTCGTTATGAGTTTTGGAGAAGCCATGATCGAATTCCCTCTAGGAGTTACCTATACGTAGGGGTGGCAAAACGGCTTCACATACCGTGTTAGGCTAAACCCAAATCCAACCGTTTATTAAACGAGCTGACTCAATCCAACCCAATTAATTTATCGTGTCTAGATATGAAACCCAAACTCAACCCATCTATTAAACAGGTTGACCCAACCCGACAAACTCAATTAATTAATTGTGTCCAAATATGAAACTCAAACTAGCGAATAAACCTAAACTTAACCCGCGTAGCCTGTTTAGATATCTATATATATAAGAAAATAGTTTGACTACTTAACATTATTTTCATAATTCTATAAGATTATAACTTTACTTTAATTAAAATTTATTTTTAAAATATATTCGTATATCTTATTAACATTAAAATTTGATAAAAAAATAATTAATCTATAAATTACTTAAACGGGTTACACATATTAAACTCAAACCCGACACGGTTATTAGCAGGTCAACCCGAACACGATCAGTTTATTTAATTGTGTCAAATTCTAAACCCAAACCCATAAATTTCATGTCGAGTTCAAGGTGGTCAAATGGGCTGTGTTAAAGTTGTCACTCTTACCTGTACGAGAGAAATCTACATTCATACCAAATAAAACTTCAATAAACATGTACATAACTCTACTAGGCTTACCTAAGTGGGGGTGAATAGTGTAAGCATAGTACATGCAAATTATTTTATGTTATTGTCTTTTAAAACATTGTAACCCAAGCTTAAAGAAACTGAAAAGGACTCAAAATGCAAGTTTTAAGGGATTTAAGATATCCCTAATGAAGATGGCATTCACCTTTCTTCACACTCCACCGTTTTAAGAAACTCTCTCCTTCCCACTATACACTTGAGTTGAGAGATCAGTTGTCACACAACACCATTGTCAAGCTTGCGCGTCACAAAATTTCCTAACACAACTAGACACCCTAATTTATTAAACAATACAAGCCTTATAACTTACACAAAAGCTTTTCAATAGAAAACACGCGAGTTACGCATGGGTATTCCACACACACTAACTATACTCTAAGCTATTCTTCATTGACTCATCACATGGAAACTTGAAGATCTAGGATAGACTGCAAACAAGAGAAAGGTTGTCTCTAATATCCCTTGTTTCCCTATAGTATGCTTGAATGATGTGTCGCTCTTGGATCTTTCAAGCTTACTTTAGTTGCCCCTTTTTAGAATTATGTCTATTTTCTATTTCAGGGTGCACCTAAACTTGAGCTAATGTATCTAGACAATGACACTATCAAGTTCACCTTGAATTTAAATTTGTATCGATGCTGAAATAAATAAACAACTTAATTTCTAGTGTTGCTAATTGGATATGGTTCCCTTGATGAGGATAGAGTTGAGGAATGTTTCATGAGAATGGCACACCATACTGTAGTCAACCCTGAGTTTCTTGACAGCAACAGGAGCTGGAGTATATCGTGATCAGTAGTACTCTTCTCTTGATAATGGGCTTAGTGGTTCGCCGTACACTCTTCTCTTAATAATGGGGCTTAGTTGTTTATAGTAGGCCATCTTCTTCCCGTCCTTTTGTCTTGTTACAGCGGCAGCGGGCAATGCCAGCTTTGAGGATAAAAAACCTCCTAGACCTTGCAAATAATTCATTTCTATGGTCGACACGTTTCTCGACTTCTCATGTGGTTTTGATGGCATGTTCAAGTTGCTCGTCATATTTGAGGGTCACATTCCCGTGGTGGTCTTCTAGTGTCTTTTTTGTTATCTTTGACTCCCTTGTTATTTAGTTCCGTCTTTTGGTTTAGTTCGTATATTAGGTTGTATAACAGATACTTGAGAAGCTTAAGATCAGAATAAAGCTATCGAAAACAAAGTGGAACGAAGGTAAATATAGTGAAATGCAGACTGAAGCTCAACCATTGACAGATGTAATCACCTCAAACCCAGATAGGTGAAGAACAAATTCTTCAAAGCAGGGAAGGTAATTATGCAATGGATATCGAGGCATATGTCATATCAAAAGTTACACTTTCCGAGCTTGTGATGGACATCAACTGCAGAGCTTCATATCTGATTCAAGCTAGCAAGCCACCAAACAGAGAAATAAACCAGAGGAAAACCTTAATAATAATAAACATCGTTACAACAAGTTGTAGCAAACAAATGAACCTTTTATCTGTGTACTCATATAACTTTACAGAAGTAAGCTGCGCAGTCACTGAAACAATTAGAGGCCATACAAGAAGCTTTTGGAAACAAGGTAGAACACATGTAATCTTGAATTTGCACAAGAGATCCCAATTTCTCTTTACATATTGACATTTCCATGAGGTGCATAACCTTCACCCACAACTGTGCTTTGTCTGTTTCTTTTCACGCCAGAAAGAAAAAGGAAACGGAAATAAACAAAATTACAGAAACAGAGAAACACATCAAAAAACCAATTTTTTTTCCTAATTTTACACTAAAACCAAACTGTAACCTTTGATAGAGTTTCAAAGAAATTTCACAAGTAAATAGTTCAAAAACACCAGACGTAATGCAGGACATTAAACAACCTTTCTCCAACCACAAAGTCGGAGCCAAACTTCGCTGTATTCTCTCTTTTTTAATACCAAAATTGCCAAGCAGCTCAATCATACTTCTCCCTCCACGAGAAAACAAGGAAGAAAACCCAAGAAAGAGCCAGGGCAAAATCCCCAATAACTTGCCTAAGAAGGTCACGAGCAAGATCTTCCAGCTTCATCTCAAAGTAAATTCTCCAAAAGGCCATAGAGAGATGGAGCAGGATGCATCCCTTGGCAAAAAAGTTCTGAAACGCACTATCCTTTATGAATGCTACCATGAACAGAAGGAAACCTATAACGAACAAAAGCAACCCAGAGAAGGATTCTGATGTCCTGATCAACAGCTGATCGTGTGGGGTTGATCCTTGAAGCTTCCAGGCAGCTTCTCTACCGTGACCAAAAGCAGATATCTCACTTGAGTAAAACATCATAGCAGCTCCGCACGTGACAGCAATAGCTGAATGGAGGAGGCAGATTACTGGGAAACCAGAAGATCCCATCTCTAAAAAACCCTAGATATCAACTTTTGTTATCTCTTCTAGTTAAATAACCAAAACCCCTCCGGACAAACCAGGTCCTGTGTCTTTGACCAGATGTACAGATTTCAATCTTATTCAGATTAGCCAGGGCTTGTATCCACGTAGAAATCAAAATTCCAGTTTTGATATAATCCAATCATACATGTTGAAGTCCAAAACACTACACAATCCAAACTACTATCAGAGTTCCTATCGAAGACCCTGGTATAAAGCCGAATCTACTTCAAATAAGGGTGTGACTCGTATGAGATGTGGGATCGAAAACCCTAACCTTGATAAGCATCAACATAGAACCAACACAAAAGAGCTGAGCGCCGTCGAGATAAAATCACGGGCAAACCAGAGGCACATATCACCTCAGAAACCAGAAGGAGTCGTGAATTGGAAAGAGACAGCTCCTACAGATCTGCTCCACAGCGCGACACTTAACCCTCGGATGAAAACAAAAGGTGCAGTTGACAGAAACAGAGAATTCAACCGACGAAAGACGTGGGGGGAGGAAGAGAAGGACAGACGAGAGACGGCGTGGGAAGGAGGAGCGTGAAGGAACCAGAGACCTGATCTCTAGAATTCCAGATGGGAATCTTGGGGGATGGGATGGGGCCCTTTTTGCATTGAAGAAAAAAATCAATCGGAAATGCTTAGAATTAGAGGGTCAGTCGTGTTTTCACTTTGTACAGTCGGAAAATGACCATTTTGTCTCTGCTTTAATATCTTTCAGAAATTACTATATTTACCCACAATTTGTGACGCGCGGTCTTCTTTACCGGCGCCCGCGCGCGGTCTTCTTTACCGGCGTCTACGCCGAGTTCCGGTCTTAAAATTGACATATCTTCTTCGTTATAGCTCTGTTTTTCGATCCGTTTGCGCCGAAGCGTTCGTATTTTCGTCTACTTTGTCATGGTATACTTTGCTGATAATTTTTATGATATATGTATTATTTCTTCTTAAGCACAACATTAACTATCATCGACGTCTTGTTCGAAATTGCCTATCAACCACTTATTACATGTCCGTTGAAGAAGAATCTATTTGAAATTCATTGAAATTTTCTATCATTTCCACCAATTTCACGTCCATTGACGAAGAATCTATTTGAAATTATCAAAATTTCCTATCAATATCAATATTAACTATCATTATCTACATTAACTATCATTGACTTCTTATTCGATAGTAAAACGAAGCAGGGCTGAGGCGGACCGTAGGGAACACAATGCACGCTACAGGGCTAGTACGAGGAGACGACGTCCCCCGACTTGATTAGTGCAAACACAGACTTGATTAGTGCAAACACATTTGGATTTCATGTACTGTAGTCAACATAATTGTTAATTGTTCTGGGATTTAAAGTGATGCGTGTGTCGAATAAGTTGTAACATTATGAGAAATGACGTGTGAACAATGTTGATTTGAAAATGAAACTCCGAAATAGAATCGCTTTTGAAGTCCTGAAAATATGTTACAAAGATGTATATATTTTCACTTGTTATAAAAAAACCTTTTAGGAGCAATCTCCGACGACAAACCGATCTCGCTTTAGAAGTATTGAAATATGTTTCAAAGATGTATACAATTTCATTTGTAAAAAAAACATCTTTTTGAGCATCTCTCCAACGACAAACCGATCTCGTTGTTCTTAAAGAATTCACTAAATAGAATCCACGAGAATCATGATACACTAAAGGGCTAACGCACCCACAATTAGCACTAAAACCTAGACTAATTCCTAACGCCACTGTTCATCCTCTCACTTCTCCTGTCAAAATGTATCAGATTTCTTCTTTTCCTCTACCATTTACCCCCCATTAGGGTTTTCGTGTTAGTCATTTGAATTGTTAATTGTTCTGGGATTTAAAATGATGCATGTGTCGAATACGTTGTACCATTTACCCTCCAATTAGGGTTTTCATGTTAGTCATTTGAGGATTGTGGAATGCATTTCGGGCATCAATTGTCGAAATGATTAATTAGTGGAATCGGTGGAAATGATAGACAATGTTAGTGTATATGGAAAATCCCTACTGTTTAAAACTAAAAAATAGACATTTACTGCACACTTTGAAGTCTTGATCTTCTTTAGTCTTTCCTCATCGCTCTTGCAGTCTAGTAGAAGATCGTCAATATGAAGTAGTTCATGTTTGTCGTCATCATTTACTGCACACTTTGAAGTCTTGATCTTCTTTAGTCTTTCCTCATCGCTCTTGCAGTCTAGTAGAAGATCGTCAATATGAAGTAGTTCATGTTTGTCGTCATCATTTACTGCACACTTTGAAGTCTTGATCTTCTTTAGTCTTTCCTCATCGCTCTTGCAGTCTAGTAGTAGATCGTCAATAGAACTATTGTTTTGAGCAATCTCCGACGACAAACCGATCTCACTTTTGAAGTATTGAAAAAATGTTTCAAAGATGACATTTTTTGAGCAATCTCTGACGACAAACCGATCTCGCTTTTGAAGTATTGAAAATATGTTTCAAAGATGTATACATTTTTATTTGTTATAAAAAAACATTTTTTGAGCAATTCTGACGACAAACCGATCTCGCTTTTGAAGTATTGAAAATATGTTTCAAAGATGTAAACATTTTCATTTATTATAAAAAAACACATTTTTTGAGCAATCTCCGATGACAAACCGATCTCGCTTTTGAAGTATTGAAAATATGTTTCAAAGATGACATTTTTTGAGCAATCTCTGACGACAAACCGATCTCGTTTTTGAAGTATTGAAAATAAGTTTCAAAGATGTATACATTTTCATTTGTTATAAAAAAATAACATTTTTTGAGCAATTTCTGATGACAAACCGATCTCGCTTTTGAAGTATTGAAAATATGTTTCAAAGATGTATACATTTTCATTTGTTATAAAAAAACACATTTTTGAGCAATCTCGGACGACAAACCGATCTCGCTTTTGAAGTATTGAAAATATGTTTCAAAGATGACATTCTTTGAGCAATCTCCGACGACAAACCGTTCTCGCTTTTGAAGTATTGAAATATGTTTCAACGATGACATTTTTTGAGCAATTTCTGATGACAAACGATCTCGCTTTTGAAGTATTGAAAATATGTTTCAAAGATGACATTCTTTGAGCAATCTCCGACGACAAACCGATCTCGCTTTTGAAGTATTGAAAATATGTTTCAAAGATGACATTCTTTGAGCAATCTCCGACGACAAACCGATCTCGCTTTTGAAGTATTGAAAATATGTTTCAACAATGACATTTTTTGAGCAAGACGACAAACCGATCTCGCTTTTGAAGTATTGAAAATATGTTTCAAAGATGACATTCTTTGAGCAATCTCCGACGACTAACCGATCTCGCTTTTGAAGTATTGAAAATATGTTTCAAAGATGTACATTTTCATTTGTTATAAAAAAACATTTTTGAGCAATTTCTGACAACAAACCGATATCGCTTTTGAAGTATTGAAAATATGTTTCAAAGATGTTTCAAAGATGTATACATTTTCATTTGTTATAAAAAACACATTTTTTGAGCAATTTCTGACGACAAACCGATCTCACTTTTGAAGTACTGAAAATATTTTTCAAAGATGACATTCTTTGAGCAATCTCCGATGACAAACCGATCTCGCTTTTGAAGTATTGAAAATATGTTTCAACGATGACATTTTTTGAGCAATTTTGATGATTGTCAATAAATTCTTCTTTAAAGGACATGAATTTAGTGGAATTGATAGGTAAGTTCGAACAAGACATCGATGATAGTTAATGTCGATACATCTAACTATTTAGATTGGTGTCCAATTCATTAGGAAATTTTGATAATTTCAAATAGATTCTTCGTCAGTGGACGTGAAATTGGTGGAAATGGCAGAAAATTTCAATGAATTTCAAATAGATTCTTCTTCAACGGACATGTAATTAGTGGTTGATAGGTAATTTCGAACAAGACGTCGATGATAGTTAATGTTGTGCTTAAGAAGAAATAATACATATATCATAAAAATTATCAGCAAAGTATACCATGACAAAGTAGACGAAAAGACGAACGCGTCGGCGCAAACGGATCGAAAAACGGAGCTATAACGAAGAAGATATGGCAATTTTAAGACCGGAACTCGGCGTAGGCGCCGGTAAGGAAGGGCCGGCGCCCGCGCACGGTCTTCTTTACAGGCGCCCGCACGCGGTCTTCTTTACCGGCGCCTACGCCGAGATCCGGTCTTAAAATTGTTATATCTTCTTCGTTATAGCTCCGTTTTTCGATCCGTTTGCGCCGACACGTTCGTCTTTTCGTCTACTTTGTCATGGTATACTTTGCTGATAATTTTTATGATATATTTTTTTACTTATATAAGTATTTCGGAATCCTTCTTTGCTTTTTTCGAACCACTTTTAATAAATTTTGCCTACATTAGCCCCTAAATTGGTCATT
Source organism: Limonium bicolor (assembly GCA_023374045.1). Taxonomy (NCBI): domain Eukaryota; kingdom Viridiplantae; phylum Streptophyta; class Magnoliopsida; order Caryophyllales; family Plumbaginaceae; genus Limonium; species Limonium bicolor. The sequence goes on from CM041781.1 coordinate 280,547,052, forward strand.
TTCTGACTGAGCGTATTGGAATTCCGACTGCGTAATGAAATTTGGGGTCACCTCATAATATGTTATAAATTGTTGTTAAATATAGTAATTTATGAAAGATATTAAAGTCGGGCAAGATCGTAAAGTTTTTTTAAATTCCGACTGTGCGAAGTGAAAACACGACTGAGCGTACGAGTTCAGTAGAATTATGGAGAGAGATAAAGATGTGCGGGTATTGAATCTATCCCATTAGGTAGACCTGTCAATTTTGACCCAACCCGAAATCCAACCCGAACCCAACCCATACTTTTATGGGTTAGGGTCTTGATTATTGACCCATCTATTTTTTGGGTTGGGTTAGGGTAATAGGCTAATTTTGTGGGTTGGGTTAGGGTAGAGCTCTTAACCCATGACCCAACCCGAAACCCAAAATATATTTGTTAATGATAAAAATAAGAATATTAATTCATATATATATAAATATATATATTATTTTCAGTTCAAACTATATCTTAGCCTTAAGCCCAAGTGCAGTTGACTATCCCACCTTTCATAATATCACATAATCTTGACTAAACAAATGGCCCAACCAGCTGCATATCAAACAAAGGACCCAAGCAGACCTTAACATAATATTGAAAACCAAATGTTCTTGTCTTGTGGACTCTAGGGGTGTGCAAACGGTTAAACGGATATCCGTTAACCGAAGTTTAAAATAAAGTACGGTGTTCGGTTATTTCAGTTATAATCGAATTAACTGAATTTAATACTAATATCCGTTTTAACCGATAACCATTTTTTATGTTACACTAATAGCCGTTAACCGCCCTATAATCGAAGTTCTTGAAATAACCGAACTTTCTAAAATAACCGAAATAACTGAACTTCCTAAAATAACCGAAAAACCAAACTTTCTGAATTAACCGAAATAATCAAAACCTAAACCTAATTGAGTGAGTTAGTAATATTAGATAAAATTACTGGGATTAAAAAATTTATAAAAATATTTTTATAAAAGTTCGGTTATTATGGATAACCGAAGTTTGAATTTCAATATCCGCTAACCAAACCTTACTTTATTACGGATAACCATTTTAACCGAAATAACCAAACTTTTGTAAAAACGGTTAAAAAATAAGGTGATCGAATTTGAAAAAAAGAGCGGAATCCGAAATAACCGCCCCGTTTGCTCACCCCTAGTAGACTCACATCTATTTTTCTTCTCTACGTCGTTGTTCATGTCTATGTCGCTCTTCATCTCTGCCCAAGGTATGTTTTTCTTATTCTCACTGACATAGTTGTTCTTGAGAACATATATATGTTTAGATTATCTAGAAGGGTGAACAAAAGTAGGTGATATGTATTTTTTGTAAGTAGGATCTTGATTATAGACCTCTTAGTGAATTCTGAAGCCAACAATGCAGATAGCATGCTGCATAAAAGTTCCCCAACTGTTGATAACGATTAAGTGATTGTGATTATACTTTTCTTAGGCATGAGCACTCAATTTAAACAGGTGCAATTATTTGTAAAACTATTAGTCATAGTTTGAGGCTTTGAGCTCTCAGTTTATAAATTATTTCTAACGTTAGAAGATTTGTCTTTAGTATATTTCTCTAATGCATAATGAATATTTTCATTTTTGTTCCCCTTTTTATTAAGGGCACTAGGATCATGTGCATATTTCGACGGATTCTTCCCCAGCAGTGGCAGAGCTTTAGGCACAGATTGATAAATATAAACTTATGGAAAAAGCACGAGTTAAACTATTCATGGGAAATAGGTGCAGTAGTTTTACATTCTTTGCATAACATGAAATTCGTTTAATGTTAGGTCGATCAAGCAAGATTAAATCTCATCTTTTTGTTTCATCATAATTAGTGTGCCAGCTGGCACTGGTTGTTTTTGATTTTTTTTAATAATTTCTACTCCTAATCCATCTAATTTATTGTATGGTTAAAAATAGGTTGGGTGGGTTGGGTTAGGGTTGAAAGATTTTAAACGGGTTGGGTTAGGGTCATGATTTTCTGACCCATCAAATTTTAGGTTGGGTTGGGTTGATGATATTTTAAATGGGTTGGGTTAGGGTTGATATCAACCCGACCCAGCGACCCAAATTGCCAGGTCTACCATTAGGTCCCATTTGGGAACTAGTTTTTCAAGTTAAATGATCAAAAATTCTACTTATTACTTATGGGCCTATTTGGTATGGCTTTTTTGTGGTTGTTTTGTAGCTGTTTTAGTCTGGTTGTTTGTTTTGTGGTGTTTTACTGGTTGTTTTTGTGGTTGTTTTGAAACTGGTGTTCGGCATGTGGCGGTTTTGTCTGGCGTATTTGAATAAGTTAATTACGTGCACTGCGTTTATCATTTTCTGTGTTACAATTAAAAATTTTGTATTAAGTTTTAAACCAACTTTTTGTTAAGATGAAAATAAAGAAACTACTAGCAAATATAGGGATTAGTATATACATAATTTATTAATTACAAAAGCAACAAATTTTTATTACAGTCAATTTTTGTTAACATTTATATTAACGTCTATATAAATAACTTCACTATTATCAAGCACAATTCTATCAATGGATAACAACAATTGTAATTATACATGGTTTAACACACCAGACTACTTGCTCACAATTGAATAAAAGGAAAATATAATAATTAATTATTGAACTTTATTAATGTTTACATCATACAAAAAATAAACAATTAGTTGTTAAAAATATGACCTATATATTACTATATGTACATATAATTAAATATTCAGATTGTATACCTTATTTTAGCAATATAGTCAAAAGTAAAATGGATTATTACGTCATTCTTAGTAATCATGTACCCCTTCTATCCATAATAAATTTTCTTTTTTAGTTTTTTATTACAGATTCTATAAATTAGAAAGTATTAGAATTACTCAAAATAATTTTTAGTATAAGTTTTTAGAAAAATGCTACTAGTTTAAAACTATTGTTCTATATTATTGTCATTAACTTATAATTTAGTATACCAATCTTTATAAATAAACTAAAAATAAAAAAGAGAGAACAAACTTTTTATATATTAATTTATATATTTCAATTTTAATTTAATTTTTGTGTCAAATTTAATATATAATATCACTTTAAAATATAATTATAACTATTGAAAATTCAAATTAATTTATTAAAAATTAATTTTTTAATATTAATTAATATAATTAAAATATTCTCGCCCCTAATTACAGCTTTTAGCCCCGCCTCTGTTTACCATATTCATTCTCTTTGCAGTATAAATTGCTGGCTATTTTTTTGTTGTTTTGTGGTTGTTTTATGCTGGTATATTTGTGGCTGTTTTGAAAATTGTTGTTCGGCAGTGGCGGTTTGGTATTTTTATCAAATATGTCAAACTCAAAAATACCACATTTATACCACAGAAGAGACAACACCAAACGGAGCCAATATCATATGTTTTTTTCAAAAATAGACCATTTTTGTTTAGTTAAGGGGGTAAATCTTTGAAAATCACCGGTAACCCAAAACCACAACTTGAAACAGCCATATCAAAGGTGCTCCAAAATCCCACTTCTTTAAGACATAGACAAGCCACACTTGGTATAATGTGGACTTTTTCCCCTTCTTGATAGTCGGATTTGACTGGATGGCCACTCAAGAATCGTCAGGGACTTCTTTCTGACTCGAATGATCATGACTGTTGAAAAGGTATGATTCCTATTCCTAACTATATAACTATCCAAATCGTCTAATCCTTTCGATCCTAGGCTCTCGCTAGTATTCTGATCGAATTACCTTGTTACTGAATGAAATCACACTTAGAGAGGGATCCTTGCAATCGAGTAAGAACTCTAGACAGAGAGAATGCCCAAGTATTGATAACGTGTTCATTTCTATGGGGTGAACCACTATTTATAGTTTTTCTCCCTTACAATCCTTACTGTCATCAGCCTGTCAATCCGTAAGTTTTCTCAGGCTGTCATTTTGTCAATGTAGAGCTATAAAGTGTTTTAAGGATGCGACCGGTCACATGCAATCGGTTGCTTATCGTATATACCCTTTACCTAGGCGGCCGGTCACTAGAGACCGGTTGCTATCTTACATATCCTTTGCTCTAGAGGACCGGTCACTGGCGATCGGTCGCTACTTATTTTATTTCTTACTATCCGACCGGTCACATACGATCGGTCACTATCCACGCCTAATCTTTGTTACAATGACCGGTCGCTATTCTTTGTTATTTGAGTGCTGGTTTCTTGATCCTTTCCAGGCCCTCTGGCTGGTCTCATTTTTTCCCTCTTCAACTACGCTTCTTTCCGACAGCACTAATGGAGTTGTTGTCCGCAAAAGAGAAACAACGCAACCCACCAATTCCGATTCTAGATGATCGTAGAAGAAGCAGGGACAGTATTCTAGGGACCAGCCTCCTGATAAGCCTTTGATGAGGAGCATCACAGAGGGTCTGGGTGACTACAGAAGGATCGGACTTGTGGGTCTCCGACAAATCCCTTGAATATGGATGTGAGACTGACGGTGCAACAGCCGGAGATGGAGCCTCATCTATCAGTCCACAAACAAAACGCCAAGCATCACTGTTGTCCTCCATTGCAGCCTTCTTGCCTAATTGAATTCCAGACGCCCGCAGCCAAGGCCCATAAGGAAGGACTCCTCTAGTATGACCGGATTGTCAGAGACACTCTTATGTTGCATGGAGAAAGATGCCATAATGAAAACAATTGGGTGGCATCCTCTCGTATGTATCACGGAGAACGGATTCGGTCCCTTCCAACGCACGGTGATGCATTGGATCACCGGTTGATAAATATTAAAACTCACCCCCTAAACCGACCACCGTCTTTAAATTCCAGGAACTCTCCAAAATGATTACCTAACTTTATTAAGAAATCCTTATGTTGCAGGTGCAATGGAATGTCATTAACACGAACCCATATTCGAATATGCAGAAATTGATGATCTTTAGGAGCATTAAACTTGTCAATTGTTTAAAGGACCAAAAGCGACCCATCGAAGGTCCAAGGAGCCCGCAATCGAATTGCATGCGCCATTTCCTCCTTGTTAAACTTGAAAATAAATAAAATACAACCTGCATGACAAATCTTTAGATCACCATGCATCTGCCATACCTTATTGAGAGTTCTCTCTATATCCCGGACATCCGGATTCTTGGTGAAGAAGATGCGGCCCAGAAGGCAACAACGGAAGAGAGGAGCCTGACCTTCGTCAACTAAATCATCCAGAATGGTTGAAGTTCCCTCTTCTCTGGTAAGTAATAATTCAGCATACTGTGAAGCCAGATCCTCCACTGGCGGGCACGAGGGTGCTACGGCCATAGCTTGAAAAGAGGAAGCAAATGGAGTAGGACATAAACAAAATTAGGGAAGAGAGAAGAGAATGAGGGGTTAATTTAGCAAGGAGAATAGAAGGTTGAGGGAGAGGAGGAATCCAACAAACTTCAACCCCACTCATGGGCTAAAAACTTGCGGGTGAAGGAAGTCATGACCATCGATTCCAAGCCTTAGAGATAACGCCTAAGAGAGAATTCTCTTTTGCCCAGGAGAGAGTATATTTTCTTACATCAATTTTATAGCTACATTATGCAAATTGAAATTCAAATCATTGTTTTTAAAAGATGGAAAAGTTCAAAAGTGAGTCTTTGATGTCTTTTTGTGAACAACTTCTTTTATTGGGTCTACAGTTGCTTCTTTGATGAAAGCAAGATGTTTTTTCCTAGTAGTGACTTGTTCTACTTCTAATTCCTTATTGTGTCTACGTGCCACTTGTGAGTGAACAATTTTCTTCCTTTATTCCTCTCCCATTTTTTACTTCTATATATCATCTTCATTAGCTCCCGAAATCTTGTAGGAGATTCTTCTGGTTTAATCTACCACTTTTTGATGGTGGACGGATAGATACGTCAAATTAATGTAGTAAGGAAACACTGGATTAAGTTGGGGCATAGGCAAACTATCGCATGATAAAGAAAAAAATTGATATCTCAAAATCTTCAAGTGTGAACTTCTTTCGTATCCCTCTTGACCAATGTGAGGTCTAAGACTACGAGTCCCACTTCTTACATTCCCTTGGATTGTTTTTCTCGCTACACCATATTTGTACATGGTTCATGCTATTATTATTGTTTCTCCCGGCATGATTATGTTTAAGGGAAAAAAATTGTCCAAATTTAATGAAAGAGTTCAAGGCACTCCAATGGATTGTCACTTTAAGATTTTTCACACATATTATGAGGTTTTTTGTGAAGTGTCTTTTGGTCACGATTGTGTCATTTGTCGATAAGTGCATAAGTGAGGAACAGTGTCTTCATTGATTAGAGAGGTTGTGTGGGTATATGTAATGTTCTCTATCTCTAGATCTATTAATATTTATGCTCAATGACCCCAATATAAGAATATAAATTCCAAGAGTAAGACTTATAGTTAGCTTAGGAACAAAGATTCACCCCTAATGCAAAGTGTGTCCTTGGGTGAAGGGCTTATGTTGACACACAATGACAAAAGAAGTGTGAGACACTGGCACATTGGGTTGAGCCTGACAAGCTTTAGAAAGCATCTAAGGCTTTTCATAGTGAGCTAGAATCTCCAAGAACATAAAGCGGGCAAAATAGCTAAGGGCATGTGAGATTGGAAGTGAAAAGAAAAAAGTCTTTTTAACATTGAAATATGTTCAACCCTCTACTTTTTTCCTAAGGTGTTAGATGTGTGTGACTACTTTAACCTTGGTTTTGTTTTATGCATTTGAAGTTCTTTTAGGAGGTAAAGATTTAGGTTTCACGAGGACTTCTCTCATTTTAAATACCTCTGATGCTTGCTGGTTTCTTGCATTTATATATGATAATGTTGGGTATATTAAATTGTTCTAATTATTAATCATTCCTTTTTTAAAAATTGATCTTTTAGCCAATAAATTTGGCCCTAACTACAACTGGCCATAATTAGTGGACAACATAAGGCTAAACATTATACTAATTAGAGCAATATAAACATGAGTAGATCAGATGTTCATATTGCAATAGAAGTGTTTTTAAAACCAGCCAGCTCTTCACTTAACCACTCTTAGCCTCTCAAAGATTAGAGGCTTACCTAGAGATTTTTCATTTCCCTCAACATTCTTAAAACCATATTCGAGACACTTTATTGATGAATAGCTCCATACCAAGTTCTCACTGCCATCATTCACCTGGTGACTATCACTTCTTAGCAAGTTTGCTTGCGGAGTATACTCACCTTAGCTGAAGCTCTCCTTATGGAGTTGATGGATAGGTGGGTTACGAGAAGCTATCTGTTATGCTTATCCCTAAGGAGATTACCATAACTTTTAGATACATTGCAATGATTCTTATTCTCTGAGATAGTATTGGGAAGCCTATGTTGCTGAATGAAGAAGAAACTATTTCAGATACAGACAATAATATGGTTCGGGAAAAGGCAACGTTTCAGCAGTTGATCAAGTAGTTTTTCAAGAGAAGAAAATGATAAAGTGTAATGTGTTGGATGATGCCATCCTATTCATAATAGTAGCACCATATATTTATTCTGTGTTGAATGGATTATTCTTCATTTAGCACACAAGTTTGCAAATAACTCATAGTTTGAGAATCAATTCAACGAAGAGTAATGATAATCACCCCAGGGATAAACATAAAAGCTAGCAAAACACTTCCCCCTTAGTCATCAGCTAGGGAACTTCAACTTATAAGTCATCCATTTATATTGAGAAGGGTTTCATTAAAGAGAACAGGGTTTTGTATAACAATTATTAGGTACCTTGTATTAAGTTTAGACACTCCTATTTGGAAATAATTGCACATGATTTGTCTATACTAGACTTAAAATAATTATAGAGACTGCTGGGATTTAAATATTATTTTGTCCCGTTACATAGTTGTACCAAAGAAACATTTACAGTCTCTATAGGCTTTCTATAAATATAGCTAACAGGTTTTAGTTGTGATCCATCGCTTAATAATCAAGTCTTGTCAGGGATATAGTTGTTTTTTGATCTTTTGTTAGCTTCTCCACTCGCATGGTGAATGATGGCATGGAAAACTTTACTATTGAAACTACACACAGTAAACATGTTTCCATTCTCTTCTTTAGGAATGGTAAGGGCAATGGGAGATCTCCTAATAAGTTTCATTCATGTTCTAGAAGACATCTCTGTCTCCATGCTCTTGAATTAGTCTCACTCTATCACCAGGCTATTTGATTAATTCCTTTCATCTCCTAGTACCTATCTTTGTCACTAGACTTTCTTTGGGCAAATTCCTCTCACTCATGAAAGGTGCCTCCTCATGCCTCTATAGAACTTGTGAGTGTAACTAAATTAGAAGAGAGGAATGAAATTATATTATGTTGTTATGTTATTACTGTAATATAGTGTTGTATTTATAGGTTCTAGTACAAGATGCTAGAAGGGTAAAAATAGCTGGCAAAATACCACCCAATGGGCTACAATAGACAAATATAGCTATAGGCCTTAATGGACTTGAGCTTGTATTTTATCCTCCCGCGAGCACAAGGTGCTAGTGGTCAGACACATTTGGGGTCGAAGATGAAGAAAACGATGTCGAGGCAAGGGTTTGGTGAAAATATCGAAGAGTTGCAATTCACTTGGAACCAAATTGATTTGGAGACGTCCGTTATTGATTCTTTCTCGAACGAAGAAGTAATAAATGTCAATATGCTTGGCATAACTATGGAACACTGGATTTCTCGCAAGGTAAGTAGCCCCTATGTTATCGCAGCTCAAGATTGAGGATTTTTTTCAAAAAATTTGCATTTCAGCTAAGAGCTTTTGTATCCAAAGGCACTCTGAAGTAGCGGTGAATTCAGCTTCATTGGTGGAGCAAGCGACTGTCCGTTACTTTCTAGAGCTCCAAGAGAGAAGTGTGTCGCCTATGTAGATGTAGTAGCTGGTGATGGAGTGGTGATCCTGGAGACTCCCAGCCTAGTTAGTATCGAAGAATATATGGAGCGCAATAAAAGGAGTTGCAGAGAAGAACAAGCCAAGGTGTGAGGTATGTTATAAGTACCATAGAACTCTTTTACTGCTTTCTAGTGGCATTCTTTTGGTTCATGTATAAACTGACTTAGTTTGTTAGTAGCAAAGCTAATATCTGGTCGTGTGAAAGCCAGATATTGAAGGCTACCAACTATGCTCCAAATTGTGTTATGTTTGTGTATAGAGGATTGTTCGAGTTTTCTAGGGTTTCATAATCTGTCATGGGAGTGGGACTGGGCTTGAAGTTTTCCATGTTGTGAAGAGACAAGAGTTCTTTGATGTAGTGGGTTTGAGAGAGGCTTAAACCAAAATTGTATATGGTTACCGAAATCCTTAGAAAATGATGGAGAGAACCTAAGTTCTTGATAGGAAATTTAGTGGCAAGGGTTTGGATGAGTTTTGTGAGAAGTTTTTGAGATGTTCCAGTGATGAGAATGTCATCAACATAGACTAGTGACTCCGCTGAGGATTTAATCTTAATTTTAATTCGTTTAATTTTAAGATAGGAGAGCTTAAGTCGAAATTGATATTTACGGCTTTTATTATGTTTTTTTACTTTCGTGTGCACTTTAATTTTCCACAGTTTTGCATCATCCGAGAGCGAGGGTCCATGCAACCCTATCTCACTCCGGGATCCACAATAGGCGGCCCCTGTTAGGGACTCACACCTTTCTAGGTTTGATAGGTGTGATGAAAATGGATGGGTATGACGTTGATGGAGTGAAACCAACGTGGACTAGATAGGAGCTTAAACGAGCAAACAAATCCCTAGGTGATTGCCTAAGCCCATATAAAGCCCGCTAAATTTTACACACATGAAGGGTGTGTTTTTGGTCAACAAAACCACTAGGTTGTCACATGTAAACATGCTCTTCTAGATGACCATGCAAAAAAAAGCATTGTCAATTTCCACCTGATGAATAGGCCAATAATAGGAAGTCGTAATAGAAAGAACCAAGTGAATAGTAGTGACCTTGACAACAGGGTTGTATGTGTAACACCCCTACCTCTAACCTCCTAATTATCGCCTAATCAATCCGGTTGCTAATCCAAACACAGCGGGACATTCAAGCTAAGTAGCGGGTGATACACGTCATTAGTCGCCCATACGACTAACTAGGCCTCAAACAAACAAAACAGTGCGGTCTGATAGCAGATATACCGAGTTAACAATAGTAACCTCCGACAGTGCTTAAACAAATCCCAACAATACATACAACCTTGCACCAAAACATTATCCAAAAGTGATCACCGAGTCTAAGTGTTTAGCTCGCAGTTTACAACCTTTTAAGTATACACAATACTAACGGTTTACATCCAACCATATCACAAGTGTTTACAATTCCCAAATCCAAAAAGGTGTACCACATGGTACACCGGCTACAAATCCTAACCGTGTACTACTCGGTACACCAATCAAAATAGCTAACCTAGCAAAAGTATCTTGGTCTTTCTCGACCCTTCACCCGTCTCGAGTTCCTGCATTTAAAAACATTGCCCCAGGGGCTCAGCAAAGCTGCATATGACTTCCGCATACCCCGCGTACTAGCGGGGGTACGCTAACTAATTGGTCACCAACATGCGGTTCATTTTATAATTACAACATGCTAAATAGTTGAAAGCACAAATATGCATAGCATCATACAAACAAGGCATGTCAAACAAAGCACAACCTACCGTTAACAACCATGTCCAATCTCAAACAAGCTCACCATGGGTTAGCCCAATTACCATCCGGGTTAATCGGATGTCATTATCTCAATACTCAAGTTCGACAACTCAAACAAACCGAGTCTTTCCAAATCACCTTATCCTTCTCTTATCAAATCTCAAGTTAAGCCGGTATGGCCTCCGGGCAGGGATAAGGCTATCCCACCACCGGGCTTCAAGGGTGGCCCACTTAACCAGGTTGCTACCCATTTAAGGGGTTTGGACCATGGAAAAGATTATAGCCAGGAATCGGTTAACAATCTCTCTTGTTACCTCATCCTCACGCGTGGCCGAAACTATATCGGACTCCTCAAATACTCCCAATTCAAATTCTCAAAGTTAGAGGGTTAATGGTTAGGAGTTAGTGAGAAGCCACAACAAACAATCAAGCTTTCATAACAATCAACCAATCACCTCAACAAGCCATCACAGCTTCAAGCTCAATCACTCACCAACCAAGGTATAGCAATTACAATGTATATGAAGGTGCGGTAAACCGATTTCATGCTTTTATCTTATTTAGGTGGTAGCAAATAAACACACAACAAACAAGCCAGGGTAACCCCGTTAGGATACAGGGCATGAAGAATCATACCGTGCACCGTCGATCTCGGACCTTCGTTTCCCTTCGGTTTGACTATTCGGGTCCTATAACATATCACGAAGTCGTACGGTTAATGATCTATCATTAACCTAGTTTGCTTCATCTTTGCGGTTACCGACTTATATTACCTAGGTCAAGGTACTTTAACTTACACACTTAAGTTATTTAACTTACACCCCTTCTTAAACTTGTTCAAGCCCTTAATCACCTTTAAACATCATTAATTAAGTCCTAATCATCTTATAAATCCATTACCAAACAATCCCCAATTAATTAAGTCCTTAATCATCTATTAAAACTTCCCATTACCAACAAAATCCCATCTTAATAATACAAGTTTATAAGTTTAAAGTTCATTTAGGTTGGTCCGGGACTTGGTAAGGGACTATAGTCTCGGACCAGGTGGAATTCCAACTCTCAGCTTGATTTGGTATTGGGTATATGGTCGGGACCTTAGTAGGGACCTAAGTCCTGGGACCAGCTGTAGTTAAAACTCTCGGGCAAGAACAAGGGAGTGGTCGGGTCCTTGTCATGGGACCAAGTCCCGGACCAGAGTAGCTTGCAAGTCTCGGCCATAAAAACAATGGGTGTGGTCGGGTCTTTCGCCCTAAGCTAAGTCCCGGACCAATGCATTAAGGAAGTCTCGGCCTTTTTTAGGGGGTGGTCCGGGACTTGGTCCTGGACCTAAGTCCCGGACCCTGCAACGGTTTTGACAGATTTTAAACTTCAGTTTTTGTTTTGAGCTTAATCTTTCACCCATTTCTTCCCTAATCTTTCCTAAGTACCTAAACATGTTTTAGCATCATTTAAAACACCCTAAACCAACCTAAATCATTTGTTAAGTCACCTAATTAATCTAGCTAAGTTACACAGTTTCACTTAAATTTCCTAAGGCACCAAGTGCAGTTTTTTGTTTCTTGTTGTTTCTTAACTCCTAGTTTCACTCCTACTGTCATCCTATCCTTACATCTTTGCATTATTTCTGATCCACAACCTACCCACCTATACACTCATCCTTACTCAATTTCCTAAGTCATTAACTACTCAAGTTAAGTCCTAAAACACAACTAGTCTTCAAAAACTGTTTTTGCTCAATTTAAACAACTAAGTTCTCTACTTTGCTACAAAAAATTCGCCATAGTTTCCCTACATTTCTAGACATTCCCACAACATGTTTCAGTTCTATTCATAAAAAACTAACCAAATCCATCAAGGGATCCTAACAACACAAAGTTAACTAAATTCACATGTATTTTTCCTGCACCACACCCATTGTTTTTCTTTGGTTTCCAAGTTCTAAAACATCATCCAAACCATTCTAAAACAGCCTAAAACTCTTCCTCATTATACTACAACATAAACCATTATTCAAACCATTCCAATTCCTTATTTTTAAACATTAAAAACTGTTTACAAACACATAATCAAAACTAGCTCAAGGTATGTGTCTTTACCTTGTGTTTTAGCTTTTCTTTCTCTTCCTTCTCTCTCCTTCTTCCTTCTTCCTTCTTCCTTGTTTCTTGAATTCTTACTCTTATCTTTCCCATCAAAACCGCAAGCTACAGCCAATCACCCCACACCATACAACTTATAAAAAATCATTCCTTAACTAAACTTACACTTAGAACAATTTAGGGTTTACAAGAGGGTGTTACCTTAAGCTCTTAGAGAGAGACTTTGAATGGCAAAGAGAGGAGGTTTCCAGCTCCACAATGAGACACCAAAACCGGCTAGAAGAGGGAGAATAACAAGGCTCATTTCAGATTTTCGTTTTGCCTCTAAAAGGTAGAAAAAATTGGACTTTGAAGACTATTTTTACCTTAGAACCAAGAGGAGATGAAGGGGGGTTGCAATGGAGGTCTTCAAGCTCCAAAATGTGCTGCAGCCATGGTGATGAGTTGTGAGCTTTTCAATTTTTAAAGGGTGGAAAAGAAAGCTCAAGAAGAGAGGAGTGCAGTGGTGTAATTTTTTTTGAGTTTGGAGTTGATTTGGGCACTCAAAAATGGAGAAGAAGAGAGGAGCTGGAGAGGGAAATGTGAATCGCCATCGCAGAGCCAAGGAGGAAGAAGAAGCCAGTAAGGAGGGAAATAAACATGAGGGAGGGGGGTTTAGGAGAGAGAGATTCTACTTTTCACTTTTGTACTTATTTCTTTCCTTTCCTTGTCCTTTAGCTAATTAGGAGAAATAAAAGAGAGAGAGGTGGGCTTGCTGGACGGTTCCACACACACACCCAAGGGTGTTTTAATTTTTATTTGCAAAGTGGACACACTAAATTAGCTTATTTATGCTTTTACCCCACAACTTTTATTTTTTTTTGCACTATTCACTCCCGGGGCCTGTTTTCTGGAATTTTCTCGTTTAATTAATTTTATTGGTCCTAGACCTTCATTATAATGTACTAATGACTATTTGGTTGACCAAAATTATTACGGGTCTATTTAACCCGCTTAAAGTCGTGTTTTCCCGGTTTCCTCGAAAAACGCGCTTTAAGGTTCGTTTGCGTTTTTAATCCGTTTTAAGGATCCGTTTTCTTCGGGATTTGTTCCCTCATGATTATTTAGGTGTAATTAAGCTTCTAAAATCTTAATTAGCCTAATTAATCACTATTTTAAATTTTGGGGTATTTCAGTATGTATCTGAATAATTAATGTCATGAGCTTGGTTGTAACATTTTGCTATAAGTCTGGCTTTCCTGCGTTCTATAGTTTCATCAGCATGCTTTTTTGTTTTAAAAATCCACTTTGAACCAAGCATAGTCATGTGATTTTCATGAGGCACTAGATCTCATGTATTATTTTGTTGTAAATCATCAAATTCCTTTTTGACTTTCCATCCTTCATTCTGGAAATTTCATAGCCATAGTAAAGTTAGGTTGTTTTGAAATATCAGAGTGAATAGTATTATGCACCAGGGTGTAGTACCATATGTGTACACTTTAGGCTTAAGGGGATTTGTATTAGCACGAGTGATCATGGGATGTGTAGGTTAGATAGTGGATGGTTGTGGTGGTGCTGGTGAAACAAGTTGGGATTCCATGGTTACAGTGATGGGTATAGGAAAAGTAAGGTGTTTTGGTGTTGGTAATGACATAGAAGGGAGCTCAAAGAAGGGTTCTGAGTAAGTGGGTTGGGGGATGATCAGTGGGTATAAAACTATGGTGGGCTGAATGAGAGGTGACGTTAGGGTGTCTTGATGTGATGAAGGGAAAGAGAGAGGAAAGAAGGTCTTAAAAAAAGAAGACATCTCTAGAGGTGTACATTCTGTCATGTTCAAAATCGTCGTATAAATATCATGTAGAGGTTAAAGAGTAACCAAGGAAGACACATTCTATAGATCTGGAGGAAAATTTAGATGTGTTGTGTGGTCTGAGGTTGGACTACAACTACACCGACACACTCTAAGATGAGATAGAGAGGGTTGTGTTTTTATGGGGCTTGGCATAGGGAGTAGCATAGTTGAGAGATTTTGAGGGTAGACGATTTACAAGGTAGCATGCAGTCTTAGCAGCATAAGACCAATATCAGAGAGGCATTTAGCTTGAGAGAGAAGACAAAGGGATTTATCAACAACATGTCTGATACGAGTTTCTACATACTTATTTTGCTGGTGGGAGTGAGGCATGTGAGACGGTGGTTAATTCCATGAGTGGCGGCAGTAAAGTAATGTGAGGGATTTAAACACTCTCCCGCCATCTGGTAAAAATAAACCTAATGGGCTATTATAGAAAAATAGAGCTTTGGGCCTTAGTGGGCTTGGACTTGTATTTTAGCCTCGACCTCGCACGCCTTGGAAATCCTCACCATGTCTTGGCTTTGCATCCTGACAAACATCACTTCACCGGACTGCACCTATGGCGTTGACGCTTTCACCTTGTCTCTCCTCTACCTCGAGCACATGTTTTTAATTACAATTTGTTTAGGATTTAGTTTAAGTCTTAGGATATTTATTCCATAAGCAGGGATGGCTTGTAGGGTGTGTGAAGAGCTCAACTACATATGGACCCTAATTTAATCATTTAGCTTATAACTTTTTTGAAGAGAGAGTAAAAAAAGTGAGAATAATGAAAAATACGTTAATGTAGGTAGCTAATATGTATGACATAAAAAAAAACTAACTAACAACATAAAACGATAAATTAACATATCAAATTTGTACCAGCTATTATCTTCCGCACCACAAACAAATACTTCAATTGAATGATAATTTATGGGAAGCTTCATTATTCTCACTTTTTTGAAGAGAGAGTAAAAAAGTGAGAATAAGAGAATAATGAAAATACGTTAATGTAGGTAGCTAATATGTATGACATAAAAAAAAAACTAACTAACAACATAAAACGATAAATTAACATATCAATTTGTACCAGCTATTATCTTCCGCACCATAAACAAATACTTCAAATTTGTACCAGCTATTATCTTACAACAGCCACCATGTCTGTGCTTATTAATGGTTACCCGGGTGATACATTCCGACCAGAGCGTGGCCTACGCCAGGGTGACCCTTTATCGCCTCTACTTTTCATTTGCTGCATGGAGGTTTTGACGTCTGCCATTACTCTTTCTGCTCAGGTGAACCAATTTCAAGGCTTTTCCTTTCCTGGTCTCCCCTCGCCAATTACTAGCCTTCTGTTCGCGGATGACTGTATCTTATTTGGGAAGGCTACGACCCCGAATGCTCAAGCATTGGCTCACATCCTTGATGATTTTAAGCAGGCCTCCGGCCAAAGTATTAATGTTAATAAGTCGGCTATTATGTTTTCCTCCCTTCTCCGCCCTGATATTCGCCAGGGAGTTGCGGGAGTGCTCAGTGGTCGTCCGGTTCAGGATTTGGGAATGTATCTGGGTTTCCCGGTACAGGTGGGGCGCAATCGCAAGGCAATCTTTGCTTATATTAAGGACAGGGTTGCACGCCGTATTCAGGGTTGGTCTTCTAATACATCTCAAGCAGCGCGTCTCAATCTTATCAAGTCAATCTTGCAAGCCATTCCGACGTATGTGATGTCTGTTATTGCTTTACCTCAGTCGGTCCTCAAATCCATTAGGCGTATGATTTCTCGCTTCTGGTGGAGTGGTTCACAAACTACGAAAGGTATCCACTGGACGAAGTGGGAAGCTCTTTGTCTTCCTCTTTCCTCTGGTGGTTTGGGTCTTGTGATTTGCGCAGTTTTAATCGTGCGCTTCTTGCCAAGCAACTATGGCGCATCTTAACCAACCGTGAGTCGTTATTGTCTCAGTTTTACACGGCCCGTTATCTGGGCAACGGCCCCCTTCAGCTTCTTCAGCCTTCATCTACCGCAAGCCCCGTCTGGCGCGCTCTCCTTGGTGTTCGGGATTTGATACAGGTTGAGGCCAGGCGCCGAATTGGTAATGGTCTTTCTACTGCCATAAGTGATCGATGGCTTCCTTCCAAGGAGGGAGGCATGCCTTTTCTTTGGTCCATTCCACCATGTCATCACCAGGCTTCTGTGTCTACTTTGATGCTTTCTCCTTCTGCCTGGAATGTTCCTCTACTTCGGACCATTTTCCACCCAGAGGATATTCAGCATATTTGTAATGTCCAATTGCCTGCTGATGTGCTCTCCCCTGACTCGTGGTTCTGGGGCCTCACCAGTTCGGGTCTTTACTCGGTTAAGAGTGCTTATCACTGTGATGTTGCGCTTTCTCGTCAGGCTCGTCCCTACATCTTCATCGAGTCCTTCTACCCAGGGTCTCGCCACTAAGCGTCTTTGGGCACTGGACTTGCCTCCGCGCATCCGTTTGTTTGGCTGGAAGCTGTTGCATAGAGCAGTGCCTTGCCGGGGTGTGTTGGCTAATCGGTTGCATCGTCCTGATTTGGCAGCTTGTGCACTTTGTGGTGGCGATGAGACCCTCCTCCATGCTTTCTTTACCTGCCCATCTGCCACCCCCTATTGGGACCGTCTACGCATGCCTTTCACTCCGCCCGGTGGGCCCGATGCGGTTTTCATCGACTGGTACACTCACTCATGCGCTACCATGTCTCGGACCAGCCTGTCCTTGCTCACGTCGCTTCTTTGGCGTCTATGGTATGCCCGCTGTCAGTTTTCGCATGGGCGTGTGACCACTTTTGAAGCAGGATGGTTTCAGGGCAGACAGTTTTTCCGTCTAAGCTCAACTGCGACCAGGTTATCTCACTTGCCCACTTTGGTGGATGCAAGAAGCTCCCATCCTTCCTGGGTGGAAATATCAGTGGATGCAGGCCTTGATCGGTTTGGTCGTTATGGCTTAGCAGCAGTGGCACTGCAGCATGGTTCTATTATTGGTGCCGCAATTATGGGTGGTCATACAACGCAAGATCCTTCACATATGGAGGCAGCGGCCCTGCTTCTAGGTATTGATCTTGCTAAGCGTCTTCATTTTACCCACGTTCGCCTCTTGACAGACTGTAAAAGTGTTGTTGACCACCTGACAGCCTTGGGCCCTCGAGCCTCCCAGACTGCACTCAGCATTTGCTCAATGAGGCCATGGCAAATTTAGCACCACTTGTAGACTTCCTATGCTTTCACGTTAATAGACTATATAATTTTAATGCCCACAACCTAGCATCTTATGCTAGTAAGCATCAACTCCCGGCGAGTTGCTGGAAGTCCACCGACTTCCCTTCCTATGTACTCACGTTGTGCTCTTAATATTAATGTAGACACCAAAAATTCTCACCCCATAAAGCAAATTCCGAAATAATAAGAGGGGTCGTCGCCTTTCTTTTTTTAAAACATATTAACGTGCGTGCTAAGACGAAACCATCATTTTATAATCTTTTCAAAACATTTCAGAAAAAAACACAATTCTTCGAAAATGAATTTCCATCGACAGTCCAGTTTCAAGGTCGTCCCTTTTGTTTATTCACTTATTTTACTATTTTATTTTTATTCATCTATTCACTTTTTCTTATTTTATTTTATTCTACTATTAGCATTAGTATTCTTATTTTTATTTCTATTTATACACACTCATTTTCATCTGTCAAACTCAATCCACACTTGGTTGAAATCTGGCCTAGTCCAATTCCTTGAACCCACTCTATTTTCAGCCCTTAGCTTCAAAAAGCCCACATTAAAACCCAACCCACCTTCTAAACCCTAATGCTTCTCTATAAAACAACAACAGTCAAAAACCTATACAGACTTCAGTGGCCATTACCGCCACCACCTTCCTCGTCGATCGATCTCAGAAAACAATAGCAGTCGACTTTCATTCGTTCAAACAAACAAACCCAGATTTTCTTCTCCTTCATTTTATTCTCACGTGTTCTCCAGTCTCTAAATTTCCCTCATGCAAAAGAACAACCCAGTTCCCTCACTTCACTCTCTCCACCAATTCTCGCTCAAACCAGAAAACACTAACCGACATAATCCATTTGATCGATGTTTTCATTCTCCTCATTGTCATCTTCCACATATAACATCGTGAATTTTTTTTAAAAAAAAACCTTGGACTAGAAATTTTGATTCCCGCAGAGCCAGAAATCCGATTCAGAAAACTCTTCAAACAAGAAGGAACTCTGAAACTGTGTCCCGACTTTCGAATGCTAACCATTGTCCACGGGATTTCTTGCTCGAGCTTCTTGACTTTTCTCCTTGTCCAGCAGCAGAGTAAGGCGATACGTTCTCTGTCGTCCTGTCTCCCTGTGTTTTAAAACTTGTTTTCCAAATCTCTTTGTGGGATTCTTTCGCTCTCGTTTCTGAAAATTCTTCTAGCCGATGAACCAAATGAAGGGTGAGGATTAGCGTGTGACTTCGTCGGAGACTGTCCGACGCCAGGGTCATACTTCTCTTCCCCATTTCTTTCTCTCTTTGAATCGTTCTTTTCTTTTAGTTTTGCTGCTCACTGAGTAAATCTGAAACGACACCGAACAAGAATTCTTAGCATCGTGAGACTGGTATCTGATGATAGTGTTTGATTGCTTCATTTTTTTTCCTTCTTTTCTGTCGTTCTCCTTTCCCCATCGTGCTTGCACTTTTTTCACATTTCACCAATGTCTATACATATAATATTTGCGAGAAGGATAAATCTATTACAGATTCTGAGCTTTGTAAAAGCATCGATTGCATTTGGTTTTAAATTCTGTTGTGCTTTGCATTTCTGCTCTCCGTCTTTCTGCACTCGTGTATTGTCTTGCGTTTGATTGTTGGTATGATACGGGGGTACTTGACCCATCACGGGTTCACGAGATTCCCGTAAGCAATTCCCAACCCCAATACAAGTTTCAGTACCTTCTACTTGCTTAAATACTGCTACACCTGGCTTCTCAGGTTGCAAATATCTGTGAATTGACCATCTCTGTACATATAATGGAAACCGAGTTTTTTTATATAGCCCAAATTTGTGACTATCCTTACGGTGGATCCTGCTACTGTTTATACTCAATACATGATGGGTTTGAAGTATTCCTCTGGTTAAACAACCGTAACAACGACCTTATTTAGCTATTTCTCTGTCGGTTTCTCATGCTGAGGATGCTTATCCTCTCTGTGTTGTGTTCGTCTATCTGACATGTCCATCCCAGTTCGAAGAGACCCTCACCAGATGTCGTTGATAATATTCTTTACTCTTCTCCTATAGACTCATTGCATACATAATTCATCAGTTCTTTGTTTCATTTGTGTAAAGCTGGTAAGCATCGTATGTTTAGTTCGTATTTGTTGTGTAATTTCCTTATACAGTTTGGTCTTCTTCATCCTGGTTCGATTCTGATGATTTTCTGCAGTAAGATATGCATCTGTAACCCATTTGTCTCCGATTTGAAGCTTCTGCATTCAATCAAGGTTGCTTTTGGTGGATTATGTTCACGCTTGAGCAGGGACTGCGAACTTCGCATTTTGAATGAAATTGTTACACTATTCACAGCCTCCTTGCGTTCGTTCATTTGTATATATATTGAGATTAATGAGTTTGTTGTTTTGTATGCATCTTCTCTTTTGATTCTTGACAGGAAAATTCCTATCACTCTCCTCCTGTCTGGTATTTTCCTGGTTTGTGATATCTCCACAACTGATTGGCACGCCTATATATGCTTTTGAGGAGACCCGATTTTGTACACAATCAATGCGAATGAGTTCTCCATTCTGCTTCTCAGTTTTGCTTTAGTTGCTTCTGGTTGGATGTTCTCTTCTGTTTACTTACCAATAGTTGTGACTTGACTGAAACTTCTCTCATTCGAAGAAACCTTTCCCCACTGGGTGTGTCCAATGCTGAACCACCACATTTCCTGCTTAATTTTCGTCATTTACAGATTCTGTTTCGTCATTGTTCCAATTTGATCGGTAGCTGGACATCCCGAACTAATTTATGCCATCTGCTTGTTTGTGTTTGATGTTTTAGCTCTTTTACAGGGGAACTCTGTTATCTCCACCTCCGGTATTCGTCCCTATTTTGATATTAGCTGTGAACCTTCTCTGCATGATTTAGTATTTTGCTTGGTGTACATGCCATTTGTGCGTTTGCTAGTTGCCAGACCAGTTTACCTTCCTCCTTGGATTCAATTTGTAATTCATCTATGTTAATTGCACTTGATCTATCTCTACGTTGTAAATATCCCCGACTTATATTCAACTTCATTGTATTTTCAATCCATTTCTTTGTGTTTTGTTTATTATTATTAAGCTTTAGTTATCGCTCTAGGACCTTTTTCAATGACAGAAAAGTTTAGGATCTATTATCGCCCCACACCTAACGGGTCTCTCATTCGTTTCGTGGGGCAATAATCTCCTATAACTTCAGAAAGCACCCAAACCACCTTTATATGTATATAAGAACAAAAACTTAAAAAAACAAGCCCTTAAGGCTATTTTAGGAGGGCTTAGGATGCGAAACCACCCCATGCCTAGTGGATCTCTCATCCGTTTTATGTGGGTGGAATCCTCCTTTGCCTTCGACACACCCCTAATCAAGAATTAATAATCAAACCAATAAATCAATTCCTCTCACTGTTAATATCTCACAAATCAGCCCAACAACATTTTTTCAGCCCAATCACAAATAAAGCCCACATAAAAAAGGGGCCACTTTAGCCAATCCAAACAAGGCCCAATTGCGGCCCAACTTCAAGCAAGGCCTTTTTTCGGCCCAACTCTAGATCAAGGTCCAATTTCAACCCAATTTCCAATAAAGGCCCAGAACGGGCCTAATTTAATTCCAAGGCCCAATTCAATCCACTTCAGCCCGAATCGAAAGGCCACTCTGAGGCCCAATTCAAAACCCACTTCAGCCCACAGTTCATGAATCCCATTTCAAGGCCCAAGCCCATTTCGAGGCCAAAGCCCAAACAAGGCCATCAAGCCCACTCGGCCCGTCAAGCCCACTCGGCCCACTAAGCCCACTCGGCCCATCAGGCCCATTCGGTCCGACTTTGACCAATCCGAACTTTGACTTGGTCTAACTTT
Organism: Limonium bicolor; assembly: GCA_023374045.1. Classification (NCBI taxonomy): domain Eukaryota; kingdom Viridiplantae; phylum Streptophyta; class Magnoliopsida; order Caryophyllales; family Plumbaginaceae; genus Limonium; species Limonium bicolor. The sequence goes on from CM041781.1 coordinate 280,568,776, forward strand.
GACCAACCCAGACTTTGACTTGGTCTAACTTTGACCAACCCAGCTTTGACTTAGTCCAACTTTGACCAATCCGAACCTTGATTTTGACCCATCCCGACTTTGACCCTCGACTTTGACCTTTGACTTTGACCTATCCCAACTTTGACCCGGTCTAACTTTGACCCGCCTTGTTTTCCAACCTCAACCAAAATTCAATCCAAACCCAATTCATTCGGCCCAATCCAATTCAAACTTAATGCATTCAATTCAAACTCATTGTAAATCCCGCTCAAACTCCAAAAATCCAAAAACATTCCTCATTATTTAGCTTTAATTCAAAACAATCATTTTATTCAAACTTCATCAAGTTTTCAAAAGAAACCATTTTGTGGAATTTTAAAGGAAAAACTCTTCTCACATCACAGAAAACTCTTCTCAAATGCAGAAAGTTCTTCTCACATATACAGAAAGTTTTCTCCTAAAAACATTCCTCAAAATCAGTGTTTCTTCATCGAGAATTCTGAACAACTTCATAAGTTTCCTAACTTAGTTTTCAAACCCAAAATAAATTGTTTTCGGGGAACATAGGATGTCTAACACCTTCAAAGAACGTTTTCTTCCTAGTTAGACATTACTTGTTTCTCCCTCCAAATAAAAATCCGAGGCGGGGCACTGGGGTCGTAACATCCCTTGTCGCAGTCTGGATCTCTTTAGGCGGGGCATTAGGGTGACAAACCTCCCTTAATTGCAGCCTAGATTTTTACAAGGCGGGGTGCTAGGGATGTAACTGCCTTCCTAGTTGCAGCCGGGATTTTAGAATCGTCTAACTCCCTTCCGCTCGATTTCAAGGTTTTCGGTTTTTAACGTTTTAAAACCCGGGAGTTAGAGACGTTATTAGGGTCTGACCGAGAACATCTCATTCATGGTGTTTCTCTCTAAATCCTATTTTTCGACATAAATTCATTGCCCCATCTTTCGAGCCTCGGCACTTACCATTAATTAAGTGTCGTGTTCGAGGGGGTACATAGGGTAATCCCTCGGGATTATCCGCCCTTTTACAACAAAAATGACTTTTCTGTTTTAAACTTTAAGAGAGACGATTTTGACAATCATTCCTCCAAAAAACTCAACCCATCATCATCTCATTTCAAATCCCGAAATATCCCAAAACCTCAACTCTTTTGGAACCTCGAACCTAAAAAACCCATAGGTCTCTATTCAAACACCAATTGCCTCGCACACTCAAATAATCTTCAAAACCCCAAAACACTTCATACTCAAATCACCATTCAAACTCCAAATCACCTCAAACTCGAATCATCTCCCTAATCCCAACTCCTCTCTAACTTCTAACGTCTCACAGGCCCGAGCGCCTCACAGACTCGAACATCGCAATTTCTCCACCATTTTAAGATTCAAGCGTCTCACAGACCCGAGTGTCTCACAGGCCTTGACATCCCATCCCAACCGTCTCATAGACCCGAGCGTCTCACAGGCTAATCTCTCACACCCAAAACTTCAAACCCTTCAAAACTTCCAAAACCCGAAAATACTGAACTACGTAAGGTCTGATCTCGATAAGGAATTGAGTACGTAGGCAACCCATACAGGGTGCGACCCCACATCGAACAAAATGCCTTTTTTCACTCAACCACCTCACCTCCAAACAACTCCGTATCGTCTCACAGACCCGAGTGTCTCACAGACTTTGTTATCCCAATGATTCGAATGTCTCACAGACCAGAGCATCTCATAGGCCTGAGTGTCCCACAGATCCGAGCGTCCCACAGACTTCGACATCTCAAGGTTTCAAATGTCTCATGGATCCGAGCGTCTCACAGACTACCCCCTCAAATCCGAAACTTCAAACACTCTCCAAAATACTGAACTACGTAAGGTCTACAGGGAGTTGAGTACGTAGGCAGCCCATCTAGGGTGCGACCCCATTCCAAACAAAAAACCCCTTTTCCCCTTTAAGGTGGCCCTCATATCTCTCAAAATGCTCAAACCTTCTTTGATTTCCCACAAACTTCAAACCATCAGACTCTCTTGCCTATTTACTCAACCTCAGACTCTTCCCAAATCTTCTTTTTATATTCATTTGAATTCATCAATCCTTTCATTTGGCGCTAGCTTGGTAGAAAAGCTCGTCTCATCCACTCGTTTTCTCTCCTCCTGTCCTAATCCTATCCTTGGCTTTTAAGTGGATCTCTTTAATAAGGTTTTGAAAGAAGACAATCCCGACAATTAGAGACCGAGGTTTCCTTGGGCACCAATCCGAAGTCGTGGTCGTTGTCACTTCTGAGGGGTGTAACCCAGTACGAACCTAACATAGAATCTCTGCAAATGACCAGATAAGTCCTGTCCATAGGGGACAACCTCAGAGTCAATTAACGGTTCTTAGAACCCGATTCTTCCTTCCTAGTTATCATAGGTCAAACTAGGTGGCGACTCTAGTCAATTCCGCCTTATAGAGGCATAAGTCCGCGTGGAGCCCATCGAGAGCAGGTGTAGTGCAAACTTGCACTATCCTTTATGCTTTATGGAAAGACGGACGATTTAGTAGGTATTTGAGGGCTGCCAGATTAATGGGTTTTCGCCCTCCACAGAATGGCAGTTTCTAGGCATTTAGATAGACCCCCTCATACCGAAAAATCACCCTCCACAATTAATATAATCGTTTGCTTAAAAAAAATATGGGAAGCTTCTCGTTGTGGGTATGCCTCCTCTGTGGGGTCCTCACAAAGAAAATGAACCAGCCCACCAACGAATACAGCCGGTGGATTCCTTATGTTCTTATACAATACCTAATGTTTACTATTGAAGCTACTATTTCATTGACAATTTGTACGCAGCATAGAAAGAATATGAAGGCAGCACTTTTGCACAAGGCAAACGCGCCAAACCAGCCCTTTGGGTGCCTATAAATAGCCATGTACCAAGGCTTGACAAGCTTTAAAAGCATCCAAGTGCAAGTATTCTTACTTGAAAAGTACAAGAGAGTTGCACAAGTGTGCAATGAGAGTGAAAAGAGAGAAAAACAAGAGGAAAAAGAAAGAGTTTATAGCTTCTTTTTATGGTTCTTGTTTATTCCCTTTTTCACTATTCCGTAAACTTTGAGAGTAACAGCCTTCAATATTAATTTGAAGAATATCACTATTGTCATCTCATTATTATTATAGTGGAAGGTTTGGATCGGTATTTGGGTCCTGAGGTTTTTACCCTTTATATAATGGGTTTTTCTTGTTAAATATCATGTCTCATCTTTGTCAATGTTGGACAATTTTATTATCTTTTTTATCTTCATCTCGCACTGCATTTTTCCCCACACTTCTAACTTTCAATTTTAAGAATTATATTTATCATGGTATTTGTTATATAGTTTCCTTGAAATGATGAAGATAAAAAATTCAAGTTAAATTAGTTATATTGTTGTTATAAACAAGGACCCCAAAACTTTGAGAGATGGTTAGCTTAGGTAGATGCGGATAGAGCTGATTAAACTCAGCCTGGTCTGGTGACCCGACCCGAAAAGAAGTCTAAAAAACTGAGTTTGAAAAAAAAATCGGGCGGGCTTGGACAAAAAACTAGGCCCGACTTAAAAACTGAGCCGGGCTCCGGCAAAATTTTGAGCCCGAAACAAAACCCGGCCTGGCCCGAATTTAAATGTATACTCTTATTTAAACATATACATAATATAATATATATTTAATTTAATTTAATTTTTATTTATAAGTTTATTAAGTTTTAAATATTTTATGTAGAATTTTATTATTTATTTAAACTCTAATTTAGAATTTTATTATTTATTCAATTTTTTATTAATTATTTATAAAAAATGAAAAAACCGGGCTAGTTAGCGGTAGAGCCAGAAAATATCTGGGCTTGGCTTGGCCCGGCCCGAAAAATAAAAAACCGGGCTTGGATATTAGAAACAGGTCCGACAGACCCAGCTCGAACCCGGCCCACCCGCCCATTTGATCACCTCTAGATGTGGATCAAAAATTTTGATTCAATGGGTGCAGCCAAAAATTAAAGTTGAGGGACATGGATAAAATTACATAGAAGTAGGGGGTTTTTTGTGAAAATTTGTTTAAAAAATTAAAATCTATATTTTTGCGTAATTTAGCAAAGTTGAGGGTGTCTTTTGCCATCGCTATCCCCCATTGGCTCGACCCCTAGAATAACTGGTGTCACTTTTTTATTACAAATATTTATATCATTATTATGATAGTGTAACTAATAATTTTTTAATACATAGTGTTGTAGCAAAAGATTACTAAACAAACTAATCTAATCTAATCAAACAGATGGACATGGAAACCAATATAAATAAATAAATAAAACATTTGTCCTCCTAGTCTCAAACCTCTTGTGACACAATTAGAGTTACAACACTTATAACTAAACGTATCTAAAAAAATATAAATATGTTACCACTTTACGATACCATTATGTGCTACCACATAAAACTCAACAATTTCACCACATGTTTTAATTTTTGTCCGGTGCTTGTTACTCTCCAGGGGAGGTAATAAGGTGTTGCTCATTCACGGTAGTTATAATTTGTTGTAACACCCCTGAATAAAACATCCAGTAATACAAAAGTCGCACCTAAACAACATCACGGTTAACTACGCAGTGGTATAAACTCCATCCGGGTGTCACAGACGCCAACCACCCACGTGATTGACACAACCATACTACCAACACCAAGTTACGGTCTGCATGACTGGGAACAGCCCTCTATCAAAACTCATATACAACATAAAGTACAATTCCTAAATACCGAGTGTCTACAATAAAGATACCAAATCATAATCTGATGGACTACACCCATGGTAGCCATCCCGCCTACGCTCCGTTATCGTCCGGCACAATACCTGAAAAAAAATTGGGTGTAAAGGACTCAGCAAACTACGCTGAGTATGAACGTGTGTAGCCCGTATGTTGCCGGGCCACACGACTACTTGGTCGAATATTATTAAGTCATTTTACATGCTATAGTAAAGCAGTAAAGCAGGCCACAATACATCATGGTTTCATACACACTCAAAGGTAGCACAGCATAGGCAACAAGCAACCAAGCATAACATGCTGGTGTCATAGAAACATCAAACACGCAACCAAGCACAACAAGCTGCTAGTATCGCAATAACCATCATGTACATAATAAATCGTGTGCATAGGTACGTTATTCTCCGGATCCTCTCTATGGGATCATTCGAGCGTTGTGTGGTTTTATTTCTTTTCTCTTGTTCTCATAATGTGTATTTACTTTCTCCTTCCTTGCACCAGGTCTGGGGATATAGTTAGATCCCGTGACCATATCATGTAGGTGCCAATCTTTCCTTGTTTCTTTAAGGATTATTTGTGAGTTCTTTTGTTACCGCACGTTGGAGGACGTCTCCTCCATAGCTAGTCCCCCATTCCCGACGTCATGCGCCGAGAAAGCGGAGTCGCCTCTAGACTCCAGGATAAGCTCCACCAATTTGTCACTCCCCAATTCCCGACGTCATGCGTCGAGAAAGCGGAGTCGCCTCTAGACTCCAGGATGTGCTCCACATAGAAGGGCGAAGGATCTGATGCAGATACCAACTCCCGAGTATTCCATACCGCGCGGCCCGAGATGTTGTCTTCCCGGGTTATCCTCATGTTCCACCAATTGAGATTTGCTCTTCATTATAATTCATGAATAGACACCATAGTGGGTGTCGTGGTACGTCCTCCATGGTTAGAGAGAAGTTCCCCCTTTATAGAATTTTCTTTGGTTTCATAGTTTCCAGTGTTTCATCTCAAATTCCATAAACGCGAAGGGACTAAACTACTATGTGCGCGCAAATAATATACCACAATGATATAGAACCATATAACACACTAAGCAAGCAATCCAATTTCATGCTTTAATCTTATGGTCTTTTTCACACAGAGCACACAGCAAACAAGCCGTGTAACACGGCAACATACGAACCACACATGTCCATACCTGGTTCAGAAGCCAGAGTTGTCTCACACACGGGGTCCCGGTTGACGTTCATTACGGTCCTAACGTTAATAAAGAAATAACGTGTCAGTTCGTGATTTCATGTGACAACACTTTTCTAGTTTATCTCATTTACACCGGGTGTTATTCCCTAGGTGAACTTTTGATTATTCATCATATATGAGCCCTTAGAAATTTTCCAAGTAATAATCTTAGGCTTTATCTCTCTCCTAGGACATTTACATAGTCAGTTCATGCGTTAACTAAATCCATCCTCTAGCTAATGTATTTAGGTATTCTAAGCACTAACATGTAACCAGCTTATCTCAGGTGGACTTCATTCCCTAAAGATGTATTTCTTCCTTATATCAATAAGTTGGCAATGTGTTTCATCCGTTATCACCAAAATAAATTCTTTAAAACACTCCTAAAGCTCATCTATACAGAAGCCCCAAGGTTTGGAAAAAGAAACTAAAACACACTTTCGGTGTCTAACCTTCACTAACCCCACATTTAGGGTATCAAAAGAGGTTTAATTTTTTTTCCAAAATGTTTCACCAACAAGTTAGATGCATTAGTACTGTGTTGGGTTTATTATTAGACCAATTCCACCCTTTTAACACTTCTGGATATTGACCACACGAGACACAAGTTTCAGAAACTGAAACATTAATTTATGCATACTTCGATTTTAACTTCTATTTTAATGCATTAAATTGATTTCTAATTTCTCCCAAAGTGTTTACGCTCTTAGGTAGTTATGCTAGCAAGGTTATAACATTTCCAGACCATTTCAACACTCTTATACCAGCTGTATTACAGTTGTACAGAAACAACAAGCTTCTGAAAACTGAAGATCAAAAATCTGTACATCGCCTCTTCATCTTGCTTTTAGCTCATTAATCAGTTTTCAAATCCTCTCAAATTTTTACTCAACCAGATAGTTTTATTGGGAAGGCTTTGAACTTAAACATAACTCAAAACAAGGTTGTTAACATCTCTGAATGTTCCGTATACAGAGATCAGAAGCTGCAGAAAACTGAAACACCAACTCCAGCATATTCCAGTTCAGTTTCTCATTGTACTTCATTAAATCGATTTCCTATCCTTCCCAAGTGCTTATAAACCTAACTAAGTGTATTAGCTAGGTCTTAAGTTAATTAGAAAGCCATTACAATACTCTTGTTCCACCTGAATTAAAGTTATACGGAGACAATGCTCACATGAAATTCTGAAACTGAATCTACCTTGTTACTTCCTCATCTCTTCCTTTAGTTGGTAGTTAATTGACTCCTAGGCTCTCAAATGGATATACCCGCTTAGTTCACCCCTTAAGAAATGTTTTGAGTTCATTCTAACGCCACTACCTCCCTCTTCTTACTTCTGTAAGTTGTACATACTGAACACAAGTTTCAGGACAGAAATTGAAACATTACTCTGTGCACTCTTATTCCTCTCAGCTTCTACAGATTAACTGGCTTCTAAATCATTCCCAGAGTGTTTGTAGTTTTACTCATACGTACTAGGTGTGTTTAGGTTCATTACCTACCCAATACAACACTCCACTCCATTTGTAACTCACTCATACAGAGGCAGGGTTTACAGAAAAGAATTGAACAGATTCGGTACCTTTTGTTTGTTTCTTGCTTGAAGTTAACTATCCTAACCTCCAATCTTCTCTTAGACACTTATAACCCTACTAAGGTATGTTAGAGATGTTTCAGATTTATTAGCAACTCAATACAATACTGCTATCTCTTCTGGAATCCATTTAGAAACCCAACTCACAATCTGAAACAAAAGCTTATACTTCCTCTGATCCCTATTCTGTAATCCACAATGTTTCATTCTCTAGTATTTGCTATAGCTGACAATGTTCCAAACAAACCACAGCAACCTTTCATCGTGATAACCAAGAACTAAAACTAGCTACCTCTTCTTCTATCAGTTGGTTCAATCTCAGTTTAGTGTTTCAACTCTGTCCTCACCAATAGACCCAAGTCATTACTGAAACTCAAGTAAATTGACTGCACTATACTGAGCCTGAAACTGAATGCTGAACTAATACTACTTGTTTAGTACAACCAACAACTCCACACTTACCATCAATCATTAGATACTCAAACACCTCAACTATACTCATTTTCTTTCTCTTTCTATTTTTCAGTTAGTTCTTCTTTTTTTCTTCTTCTATTCATCCTTTACATCTCTAGACTCTGTACCTACCTTTAACTTCATTCACTCTTATTCTTCTCATCTTCTACTAATATTACTGAAACTTGAAATTGAATTGCACTACTTATTCATTATACTGAATCTGAAACTATACACTGACTTCTATATTCCTACTTTTCTTCTTCTCTAGTTTTCCCTTATTCTTTCCCTAAACGTCTAGTTACTTAGTTCCATAGCTTAATCTAGTTTCAACCTTTGAAACACTCCCAAGCTACTAAGGACTACACTCCTGAAAGTTCTCACTCAGACCCGACGACTGGAAATCAGAAATCAGGAATTGTTTTCTTTGTTCACAGTTGTCTTACAATTTCTTTCCAGAATGCTTACACAATCAGTTAAGTGAGTTAACCAGGTTTTAAACTCTTGAAACACTCAACGCAACCTCTTATAACTCTCTGTAACAGAATCTTACAGACCTTAAGTTTTTCAGAAAAGAAGAACTGTAAAACTGAAAACACCAAACTGTTTTTCTTCTCTTCTGTTCCTCTTATTGTTCTTTAATCTGACTTTACATTTTTCCCCCAGGTTGTTCACCCATTTAGTTACGTGTTTTAATCCAGGTTTTAACTTCAAGACAAGGCTCCAAGCAGTAAGGATTACTACCATGAAGTTTTCTTTAGCAGAAGGGAAAACTGCTGTAACAGAAACTTCGTTCCTGCACCTTTCAACTTCTAACTTCTTTCCTAGTGTGTCGACTGTTTTTTTTTCCAACACTATCAGGCTAGTTCCTACCCAGTTAAGTGTCCCATTAAGGTTTCAAATCCTAACAATTTCGTTAATGCTACAGAACCATCCTTATACAGAGACAAGAAAACTCCAGAACTGAAGACAAACTGATAAGAACTGAAATCTGTGCTAATGTTCACTTCCTGTTATTGTTCCCTCTGTTCTTTTAATCTGTTAGTGGTTTCCCAGGCTATTTTCTCACTCAGTCAAGATGTTCACCCCGATTTTATTCCAAGAACATACTTGAACATCATGGTTTAAACTACTGAAAGTTCTTACCCAAAACTGCAACCTGCCACTCAGAAACCAGAACTGATATTTCTTTTTCTGTTGTTAGTTTTATGTTGAGTTCATTCTCTGGTCATGTAACCACTTAGTTAGGTGTCTTAGCGTGACCCTAATCCTCAAACAGATTCACCACAATGTGGACAACACCTCTGGATTTTGTTATGCAGAAAACAAAGTCTACTGAACTCAAAATACTCAACAATTGAGACTTGACAGTTTTGTTTCGTTTCCAGATAAAGTCATTAGTTTTAGAGATGGCTCACCTCTTGAGTATCTCAGTTGTTTCCCCTGGTTGCTTCTTGGCACATGTAAATTCTCAGACCTTGAACTCTCGGCCTCAACTAGGATGATCACTCAGGGGTTAGATTTTGACAAACCAACGAGAGGGTGGGACTGAAAGCAACCCGACATTATTTTGAAAAGCTTTACCTTGTAATTGTTATTCAGGTGGGTTGGCTAGTCTCCTGGAGCTTACTGGCGCACTCCTTGAAGGGTTCCTTCCAAGGAGATTCATGCATGAGCAAAGTGAAATAACAAAGGAGGTCAACACCCAACTTTCAGGCATCACGACAGAAGGAATAATTCACCCGAGTTTCTGGTTACTTGCGTTTACCTACAGGCGTGTTTGGAGGGAACTTTTGTTCAAGGTTTTTTTTTCCAGAGATCATGCCCGCATGTTGCATGCCAGGTACTTGTGTGAAAACAGAAGGAAGATTAGAGGGACTTGAGCAGTGGTTTCGGTTAGGAACACAGCAGAGGAAAAGTTTACACAGAACCCGTTTAATGGCTCACCTTCACGCATGAGTAAAGCAACTGAGGAGAGGAGATGGTCTGCATGTGTTATTAATCAATTGACACAAGAAAGGGGAAGGTTGGATGCAGAATTGGAATGACTGTTGGTGGGGTAAAGTCCCGATGAGGAGTTTTTTTTTGTGGGAGTTTGGAAAGCTCCAACTCTAATGCACCTGAGATTCCTCTTTAACTACTTTTACAGAGTTCAAGATGGCCCCACCACGGTAATGGAATTTTAGTTGATTCTGGTCATTTGTATGTCAAGATTAGAATCAGGCGTGAGAGTATGGTGGTGATTACTTAAAGCTGGTGACACAGCAATACAACTGAGGTGAAATGCATCTGTCTGTTTTTTTTTGAAGCTCACGACAGTAATGGCATGGGCAGGTTGTCCGATTTGAATTAAGACAAATCTGTCACACACACATGGTGAGGATGTTTGCAGTTCCAATAAAGCCAGTCGTGGGAGTTTGGGGTGTGGGCATCATTACCCTAGAAGGGGAAACATTGCAGACTGCAACACCGTTTTGTAAGGCAAGCATGTACTGGTAACCATGGGTGCGCCTCAGGAAGTTGGTAGTGCTCGTGTTTGGTTTTTTTTTTTGTAGTTACATGAGTAGACCCAGTACTAGTTTAATTAGGTTAGTATTTGTTACCGAATTCGAGCATAGCTCAACTGGTTAAGATGTTCAGGACGGGTACGAGAGATACGGGGTTCGAGCCTCAGTGGGAGCGTCTTTGCTCTTTTTTTTTCTCTTTTTTTTGTATAAGTTATACATGCTTATTTATATATGTAAGACCATATAATATACGTCGCGTTCTTAATTTTATACGTGACTACTTCATTTTTGTTACGTTGTTAGTTATTTATACGCACATGTCTATATATATACGCCCCCTTTTATTTTTGTCGCGTTTTAGTTATATGTAACTATGCGACGTTATTATTTATTATCTACGACGTTGTAAAATTGTAACGTTACGTATATGTATTTTCATAAACGTACATATATAAGTATGTGACCGTATTAATACGTAACGTGTCATGTTCCCGGACATGTATATACCAAATTTAATTGTTCGTACATGATTTAATTTAAACTTCACCAATTTAGACTACTAATTATTCGGGGTATTTCAGCCTACCCCCTTAAAGGAACTTCGTCTCGAAGTTGTTACTTCCTTAACTGATGTTTTCCATTCTTGTTAATCCTAGGGCTCCAGTCCCACATTTCATAATTCTCACTACCCGAGTGTGTTCATAAGCACTATGCCACAATAATGGCTTCTCACAAGTTTCCATAGTAGTCTAAGGTATTAGCAATGTACAAATTACAATCTGAGGTGTAAACCACAGTACACACATTCATCCCTAATCGAGCGTACATACACACACATAACAATCTCATACACACAACCAGCGCGTGGCTGTAGGAACACACACAGTGCAAAGATTAAGTCCTGAATACGTTCTCTCTAACTAAGGGATCATGTCTATTTCACCATTTGTGCTTATAAGCACCACGCCACATCTGTGGCTCAATAATACTGCAATGTACCAATAATATTTATGTACTGCCCTCATAGCAACCAGATGAACAAGTCATTCATTTATGACTACCATACGTTTAAACCAATCCACACACATAGCATTCAAAACAACACCACAAAACGTGTAACAATAGGTAAAAACGCAACGCGCCTACCCCCCTTAAAAATGGATTACGCCCACGTAATACCTTTTATATCATCCTTGAACCTTGGTTCTAGCTGTTTAGTTCTCATGGAGTATTCAAGTTTCTATGCGATGTAGCTTGCAGTATAATCTCATCTAAAGCCTTGACCATGTTAATGGCTTGGTTTATGTCTCAAGAATTCTTATCAGTTTCCATACCGATCTAAAACGGATTCGGATTTTGCCTCTCTGGGTCTAAGATATTGGCCGATATGTCACTTGTTATTCGACTTGAAGATGTGAAATATGGTCCACCAGCTTCTGTTGTGCGACTCTGATTACTTTCAGGTTTAGTTTTCCCTCACTATACCTTTCAAGGTAGTGCATGACTTAATAGTATAGGAGTAAAGGTCTTTTGACCGACATGGGGTATTTTAATTTATACATAATCTCGGTGGATTGTAGCTTGTGTATCCATTTACTCTGGAGGTCGGAAGTTCATGTTTTTAGTGCACTTTTAAGCATTTAAATTGTTTCTTTCTCGCTGACCTTTTGGTTACAATTCATTTATGTTCTGTAGTAACGATTTTAGTTCTTAGTGTTTGACGTGTCATTGTTACAACAACTTGGTTGGTATGTATTAACGTTTATGATTATGTGTAGCATAGGATATTTAGTTCCCTTATCACCACCGTTGTTCGTAGGAACTAAAATAATTGACTATTACTGGTTACGTTTTGCAATCGATTGCGATAGTATATTTTCTTATGTGGTAACTTTTAGGCTAATAGTTACATCACATCATTTTAAGTCTTCACATAATGGTAACCTTGATGTTTTTGAATAATGTACCAATGTATTCTACCCGCTCGAGTCATCTAACACCGATATCCTATCTTTCGCACCTTTCTAATCTTGACTTGTAAGATTTCCCATTTATTTGTAGTTCGTGTGTCCACTTGTAGGAGGCTTCAGGAATCATCCAACATCGACGTGATCAGCGTAAGTGTTGGACTACCCCTTCACCCCAATTTGTGCTCCGTGTCACTTGACCTGGCCAGGGTCAAGTTCAACTTTGCACGTCCGATTTACACGATCAAACAATTATTCACATTTGAATTCTTATCCCATTCGTTTCTAGTCCTCTGGCAATCAATTTATTGACTAGTGTCACCATCTAAGCCTTTAGATTAATCGTTCAATTCCTCTAACTGTACAGACCTCTAGGTGTGTACATATATATATTTGTTCATCCATGTCTATATTTATACTCATGTGTTATAATCCTCTTGATTTATATTTATCCACATATGATTGTTCCCTAGGTTTATGATACCCTATTACATATATTTATATCCTCCTGATTTTTCGAGTTCTTTTTATAAACTGTATATATAAAATTCTCGTACCGTATGTACATATACATGTTCTTTCACGTATACTTGTAGTCTCATAAATTTTTGTGTTCGCCAATGGAATATACGATTGTATACTTCCATGTTTTCACATTATTACTATTTCCTGGACGCTTATACATTATCTTAGCCCATCAATCGATTTTGTTGACAATTTCCAACTTCCAATACCCGATTATTCATAAATATTGGATTGAGTTGGGACTATTCCTCGTTGGAGTGCCTAGTTATTTCGGCTGGTTTTATCTTGTTTGACCGTTTAGGTCCTCTTCAATCCGACTTCATATTACCAATTTTAGTTCTTTGATTGGACTATCTATAAGGTCCAATTCTATATGTATATATATATTTTGTCATTATATCTTGTTAAATTTAATTTGTTGTTCTGATTCCTCTCTTAAACTTTTCTGGGTCATGTAACCCTTCTGTTACCTCTTCATTATTATTTCTTGTGTGTATCCACCAAACTAGTGGTAAGTATTCAGGGATTACCACCACTAAGATCCCAATATTTATTTTCGGTCGTTAAGTTATAACATTTACTCAGGTCGGGTGTGTTTGACTTACTAGTCGTGACCTCCTTTAATTGAATTTCATTTACTCCTTGGGTTTTACTGACATCAAGTCTTCTCTGATGTGTGTGTATATCCTTGTATGATCAGTTTGCTAAATCTCGTTTAGAGTTCCCCGTGTTTATTTATTTACGTTTTACTCGGTGAAGTTTGCTTTTGATTAAAAGTCCATTAGCCTTACTTATCCAAGGTCGCCTTGATTTTAAACATCGACCCTCTTCGTCGAGGTTATATTTACTAAATTACCAATCTTACCAGATGCTCCTTTTAACTCCTCTAGAAGTAGTACGTTTGGAAGGACTATATCGTAATAGTGAAATAAATATCTTATATTTGGGAAGTCTGCTTGATAAGTTTGCCCCAAGTCTGTGTTTGGAGGTATCTCCGCTAAACCTTGGGTATGGATTTAAGGAGTTTAGGCATTTTCTAACTGTTATCTAAGCATGGTGCTTCCGCATTTGACTTCTTTTTGTCATGGTTGTTGTTTTTTTTTTTGCAGTTGGGTAGGGTTATTATTCAGGACCATTGCGACAATCTTAACTGAGGTTATAGTAAAGCTTAGACTAATAACTCATTGAGAGATCTTGCATTGGACCATTGTTAGCCTTATAAAGGAGATGAATTGTAAGTCTATTACATATAAGTTTGTCGGGACAAGTTTTATGCATGTCTTGAACACTCATTTAACCCTCATCTGAATATGGCATTAGGTGCTCTTTGGTATGTATATTTTAGGAGCATACCCTCCATTGGCTCAAAAGTTTTTATTGTATTAATTAGTGAGGCTTCGTACCATTTCCTTCATAATCATAGTGAAATATAACAGATGGTGTAAAAGGTTTATTTATTGTAACCGGATTTTTCAGCCATCAGCGACATTGCTTGCTGGTATTCTAACAATTCCTCTTTTGGAATGTGTTCATCCATGATTGAAACTTAACTTTTTGTTGCACAATTCTTCCCTTATTTGATCTTCGTGATCCTGATACTCGTTAAATATTTGAGGGGTCTGTTTATGATCCTTGTACTAGCGTTTTTTTTTTATTTCAGGAGATTGTAATAATGTTGAGGATAACTGTTTAGCTATTGTACATACTTCTAGACTTTGATTTGCACTTTATATGTGAAACTTGTTGCTCATTTATATGGTGAAACTTGTTGCTCATTTATATGGTGTGATGGCATATTATCATACAACAGATGAATGACAAGCAACATTTTGTCCTTAGTGGGACAATTGCTGGGTTCCAAAGGGATAAAACAACTCAAACGAGAAGAGGATGAAGGGGACATTGGTATGTATGTTCCTCTTTCGCTGGTGATAGAAGCAGGAGGGAATGACCAGTTGTGGTCACCAGTTTCAGCAGTCTGAGATTGAAAGACTTAGGGAAATAATTGAATAAAAGGAGAAAAAAGAGGTGGTATTATGTTTCTCAGATAACGCAGAGAATGAAGAGAACGTAAGAGGGAGCAGGGAATTTATTGAATTCCGTAATATTATACCTTAGTGTGTAAAATTGTGGCATGCTTCGTTAAGCATTGTAGGTGGTACAAATTTTATGGTGTAATTTCGTCTCGAATTACATTCTCTTATTTCATTGTTTTACGAGAGGTTTTCTTAAATTACCCTCTCAAGTGTTCGAATTGCAGTATTTATCTCAATACCATCCTTAGCTTAATTAATTGCTTGTTTGAGCATTATTTATTTTATGAATTTTTGGGCATTTTGGTCCTCTTTGCTTGTGAGGTAGGGTCCTATCGACTGCTAAGCATGTCGACCCAAGTTGTCGCTAAAATTGGTCCATCTACGGGTATTATCCTTTTGACAACGTCTATTGTATAGCATAGTCTTTTCTTCTCGGTTGATAGGATAGCATTAAGTAGATGCCAGATCGGGTTTCCCTGAGTAAGAGGAGGCTTTCTACCTCTCTGGCGTTCTTTCTCTGAATTTAAGAGATAATTAAGGATGTGAAGGTTGGGTGTAGGTGTTTGTTAGGCATCCAGTATCATGGGGAAGAGCCCTAACTAACACGCCTCACGTACTACCCCAACCCTTGACTCACTGTCAGAATTCCTAATTCCAGGTTTTCCAATACTCGGTATTTCTCTGTTCCAGTCATTAGAGCGTAACTACGCTCTGATACCACTTTCTGTAACACCCCCGAACAAAAACATCCAGTAATACAAACGTCGCGCCTTAACAATATCACGGTTAACTACGTAGCGGTATAAACTCCATCCGGGTGTCACAGACGCCAACCACCCACGTGGTTGACACAACCATACTACCAACACCAAGTTATAGTCTGCATGACTGGGAACACGCCTTCTATCAAAACTCATATACAACATAAAGTACAATTCCTAAATACCGAGTGTCTACAATAAAGATACCAAATCATAATCTGAGAATTACATCTCGGGTTTGGTAACAACCCATACACTAAACATACTACACAATTTAAAGTTATGCCCTGATGGACTACCCCCATGGTAGCCATCCCGCCTACGCTCCGTTATCGTCCGGCACAATACCTGAAAAAAATTGGGTGTAAAGGACTCAGCAAACTACACTGAGTATGAACGTGTGTAGCCCGTATGTTACCAGGCCACACGACTACTTGGTTGAATATTATTAGGTCATTTTACATGCTATAGTAAAGCAGTAAAGTAGGCCACAATACATCATGGTTTCATACACACTCAAAGGTAGCACAGCATAGGCAACAAGCAACCAAGCATAACATGCTGGTGTCATAGAAACATCAAACACGCAACCAAGCACAACAAGCTGCTAGTATCGCAACAACCATCATGTACATAATAAAACGTGTGCATAGGTACGTTATTCTCCTGATCCTCTCTATGGGATCATTTGAGCGTTGTGTGATTTTATTTCTTTTCTCTTGTTCTCATAATGTGTATTTACTTTCTCCTTCCTTGCACCAGGTCTGGGGATATAGTTAGATCCCGTGACCATATCATGTAGGTGCCAATATTTCCTTGTTTCTTTAAGGATTATTTGTGAGTTCTTTTGTTACCGCACGTTGGAGGACGTCTCCTCCATAGCTAGTCCCCCATTCCCGACGTCATGCGCCGAGAAAGCGGAGTCGCCTCTAGACTCCAGGATAAGCTCCACCAATTTGTCACTCCCCCATTCCCGACGTCATGCGCCGAGAAAGCGGAGTCGCCTCTAGACTCCAGGATGTGCTCCACATAGAAGGGCTAAGGATCTGATGCAGATACCAACTCCCGAGTATTTCCATACCGCGCGGCCCGAGATGTTGTCTTCCCGGGTTATCCTCATGTTCCACCAATTGAGATTTGCTCTTCATTATAATTCATGAATAGACACCATAGTGGGTGTCGTGGTACGTCCTCCATGGTTAGAGAGGAGTTCCCCCTTTATAGAATTTTCTTTGTTTTCATAGTTTCTAGTGTTTCATCTCAAATTCCATAAACGCGAAGGGACTAAACTACTGTGTGCGCGCAAATAATATACCACAATGATATAGAACCATATAACACGCTAAGCAAGCAATCCAATTTCATGCTTTAATCTTATGGTCTTTTCACACAGAGCACACAGCAAACAAGTCGTGTAACACGGCAACATACGAACCACACATGTCCATACCTGGTTCAGAAGCCAGAGTTGTCTCACACACACGGGGTCCCGGTTGACGTTCATTACGGTCCTAACGTTAATAAAGAATAACGTGTCAGTTCATGATTTCATGTGACGACACTTTTCTAGTTTATCTCATTTACACCGGGTGTTAATCCCTAGGTGAACTTTTGATTATTCATCATATATGAGCCCTTAGAAATTTTCCAAGTAATAATCTTAGGCTTTATCTCTCTCCTAGGACATTTACATAGTCAGTTCACGCATTAACTAAATCCATCCTCTAGCTAACGTATTTAGGTATTCTAAGCACTAACATGTATCCAAGCTTATCTCAGGGAACTTCATCCTCCCTAAAGATGTATTTCTTCCTTATATCAATAAGTTGGCAATGTTTCATTCCGTTATCACCAAAATAAATTCTTTAAAACACTCCTAAAGCTCATCTATACGAAGCCCCCAAGGTTTGGAAAAAGAAACTAAAAACACTTTCGGTTGGTGTCTAACCTTCACTAACCCCACATTTAGGGTATCAAAAGAGGTTTAATTTTTTTTTTCCAAAATGTTTCACCAACTAGTTAGATGCATTAGTACTGTGTTGGGTTTATATTAGACCAATTCCACCCTTTTAACACTTCTGGATATTGACCACACAGAGACACAATTTTCAGAACTGAAACATTAATTTATGCATACTTCGATTTTAACTTCTATTTTAATGCATTAAATTGATTTCTAATTTCTCCCCAAGTGTTTACGCTCTTAGGTAGTTATGCTAGCAAGGTTATAACATTTCCAGACCATTTCAACACTCTTATACCAGCTGTATTACAGTTGTACAGAAACAACAAGCTTCTGAAAACTGAAGATCAAAAATCTGTACATCGCCTCTTCATCTTGCTTTTAGCTCATTAATCAGTTTTCAAATCCTCTCAAAATTTTTACTCAACCAGATAGTTTTATTGGGAAGGCTTTGAACTTAAACATAACTCAAAACAAGGTTGTTAACATCTCTGAATGTTCCGTATACAGAGATCAGAAGCTGCAGAAAACTGAAACACCAACTCCAGCATATTCCAGTTCAGTTTCTCATTGTACTTCATTAAATCGATTTCCTATCCTCCCAAGTGCTTATAACCTAACTAAGTGTATTAGCTAGGTCTTAAGTTAATTAGAAAGCCATTACAATACTCTTGTTCCACCTGAATTAAAGTTATACGGAGACAATGCTCACATGAAATTCTGAAACTGAATCTACCTTGTTACTTCCTCATCTCTTCCTTTAGTTGGTATTTAATTGACTCCTAGGCTCTCAAATGGATATACCCGCTTAGTTCACCCCTTAAGAAATGTTTTGAGTTCATTCTAACGCCACTACCTCCCTCTTCTTACTTCTGTAAGTTGTACATACTGAACACAAGTTTCAGGACAGAAAATTGAAACATTACTCTGTGCACTCTTATTCCTCTCAGCTTCTACAGATTAACTGGCTTCTAAATCATTCCAGAGTGTTTGTAGTTTTACTCATACGTACTAGGTGTGTTTAGGTTCATTACCTACCCAATACAACAATCACACTACTCCATTTGTAACTCACTCATACAGAGGCAGGGTTTACAGAAAAGAATTGAACGATTCGGTACCTTTCTGTTTGTTTCTTGCTTGAAGTTAACTATCCTAACCTCCAATCTTCTCTTAGACACTTATAACCCTACTAAGGTATTTAGAGATGTTTCAGATTTATTAGCAACTCAATACAATACTGCTATCTCTTCTGGAAATCCATTTTACAGAAACCCAACTTTCAGAATCTGAAACAAAAAGCTATATACTTCCTCTTGATCCCTATTTCTGTTCAATCCAACCAATGTTTCATTCTCTCCCAGTATTTGCTCCACTAGCTGAGGGTGTCAATAATGTTTGTAAACCAACAACAAACCCACAGCACCTGGTTAGCATCGGTGATAGACCAAGAACTAAAACAGCAACATAGCTGACCAATCTTCTTCTATTTTCCAGTTGGTTCACGATTTTGGGTTTTTCTCAGTTTAATGTTTAATCTTAACTCTGTCCTCACCAATAGACCCAAGGCAATCTGCTATGACTACTGAAACAATTTTAAACCTGAAGTAAATTGAAGAATTGAAAATAAGGTTACTGCACTTCATTATACTGAAATTGCAACATAACTGAAACTGAATGACTGAACTAATTTATCTACTTCTGTCTTAGTGTCAACTGTTGCCCCTAAACGTCTAGTTACTTAGTTCCATAGCTTAATCTAGTTTCAACCTTTGAAACACTCCCAAGCTACTAAGGACTACACTCCTGAAAGTCTCACTCAGACCCGACGACTGGAAATCAGAAATCAGGAATTGTTTTCTTTGTTCACAGTTGTCTTCAATTTCTTTCCAGAATGCTTACACAATCAGTTAAGTGAGTTAACCAGGTTTTAAACTCTTGAAACACTCAACGCAACCTCTTATAACTCTCTGTAACAGAATCTTACAGACCTTAAGTTTTTCAGAAAAGAAGAACTGTAAACTTA
This sequence comes from Limonium bicolor, assembly GCA_023374045.1. Classification (NCBI taxonomy): domain Eukaryota; kingdom Viridiplantae; phylum Streptophyta; class Magnoliopsida; order Caryophyllales; family Plumbaginaceae; genus Limonium; species Limonium bicolor. The sequence goes on from CM041781.1 coordinate 280,588,617, forward strand.
AACACCAAACTGTTTTCTCTCTTCTGTTCCTCTTATTATTCTTTAATATGACTTTACATTTTTCCCCCAGGTTGTTCACCTATTTAGTTACGTGTTTTAATCCAGGTTTTAACTTCAAGACAAGGCTCCAGGCAGTAAGAATTACTACCATGAAGTTTTCTTTAGCAGAAGGGAAAACTGCTGTAACAGAAACTTCGTTCCTGCACCTTTCAACTTCTAACTTCTTTCCTAGTGTGTCGACTGTTTTTTTTTTCAACACTATCAGGCTAGTTCCTACCCAGTTAAGTGTCCCATTAAGGTTTCAAATCCCAAACAATTTTGTTAATGCTACATAACCATCCTTATACAGAGACAAGAAACTCCAGAACTGAAGACAAACTGATAAGAACTGAAATCTGTGCTAATGTTCACTTCCTGTTATTGTTCCCTCTGTTCTTTTAATCTGTTAGTGGTTTCCCAGGCTATTTTCTCACTCAGTCAAGTGGTTCACCCCGATTTTATTCCAAGAACATACTTGAACATCATGGTTTAAACTACTGAAAGTTCTTACCCAAAACTGCAACCTGCCACTCAGAAACCAGAACTGATATTTCTTTTTCTGTTGTTAGTTTTATGTTTGAGTTCATTCTCTGTCATGTAACCACTTAGTTAGGTGTCTTAGCGTGACCCTAATCCTCAAACAGATTCACCACAATGTGGACAACACCTCTGGATTTTGTTATGCAGAAACAAAGTCTACTGAACTCAAAATACTCAACAATTGAGACTTGACAGTTTTGTTTCGTTTCCAGATAAAGTCATTAGTTTTAGAGCTGGCTCACCTCTTGAGTATCTCAGTTGTTTCCCCTGGTTGCTTCTTGGCACATGTAAATTCTTAGACCTTGAACTCTCGGCCTCAACTAGGATGATCACTCAGGGGTTAAATTTCGACAAACCAACGAGAGGGTGGGATTGAAAGCAACCCGGCATTATTTTGAAAAGCTTTACCTTGTAATTGTTATTCAGGTGGGTTGGCTAGTCTCCTGGAGCTTACTGGTGCACTCCTTGAAGGGTTCCTTCCAGGAGATTCATGCATGAGCAAAGTGAAATAACAAAGGAGGTCAACACCCAACTTTCAGGCATCACGACAGAAGGAATAATTCACCCGAGTTTCTGGTTACTTGCGTTTACCTACAGGCGTGTTTGGAGGGAACTTTTGTTCAAGGTTTTTTTTTTCCAGAGATCATGCCCGCATGCTGCATGCCAGGTACTTGTGTGAAAACAGAAGGAAGATTAGAGGGACTTGAGCAGTGGTTTCGGTTAGGAACACAGCAGAGGAAAAGTTTACACAGAACCCGTTTAATGGCTCACCTTCACACATGAGTAAAGCAACTGAGGAGAGGAGATGGTCTGCATGTGTTATTAATCGAGTGACACAAGAAAGGGGAAGGTTGGATGCAGAATTGGAATGACTGTTGGTGGGGTAAAGTCCCGATGAGGAGTTTTTTTTTTGTGGGAGTTTGGAAAGCTCCAACTCTGATGCACCTGAGATTCCTCTTTAACTACTTTTACAGAGTTCAAGATGGCACCACCACGGTAATGGAATTTTAGTTGATTTTGGTCATTTGTATGTCAAGATTAGAATCAGGCGTGAGAGTATGGTGGTGATTACTTAAAGCTGGTGACACAGCAATACAACTGAGGTGAAATGCATCTGTCTGTTTTTTTTTAAGCTCACGACAGTAATGGCATGGGCAGGTTGTCTGATTTGAATTAAGACAAATCTGTCACACCACATGGTGAGGATGTTTGCAGTTCCAATAAAGCCAGTCGTGGGAGTTTGGGGTGTGGGCATCATTACCCTAGAAGGGGAAACATTGCAGACTGCAACACCGTTTTGTAAGGCAAGCATGTACTGGTAACCATGGGTGCGCCTCAGGAAGTTGGTAGTGCTCGTGTTTTTTTTTTTTTTTTGTAGTTACATGAGTAGACTCAGTACTAGTTTAATTAGGTTAGTATTTGTTACCGAATTCGAGCATAGCTCAACCAGGTTAGTATTTGTTTCTCTTTTTTTTGTATAAGTTATACATGCTTATTTATATATGTAAGACCATATAATATACGTCGCGTTATTAATTTTATACGTGACTACTTCATTTTTGTTACGTTGTTAGTTATTTATACGCACATGTCTATATATATATACGCCCCCTTTTATTTTTGTCGCGTTTTAGTTATATGTAACTATGCGACGTTATTATTTATTATCTACGATGTTGTAAAATTGTAACGTTACGTATATGTATTTTCATAAACGTACATATATAAGTACGTGACCGTATTAATACGTAACGTGTCATGTTCCCGACGTACATATATATACCAAATTTAGTTGTTCGTGTACATGATTTAATTTTAACTTTGTAAATTTATACTGACTAATTATTCGGAGGTATTTCAGGGTCCATGTTTTGAGGCGGTTTCCGACTAATTCCATTTTATTTTTACCGTTTTCCGGTTTCCGCCAATCTAAGACGTTCTGATTCCGGTAAACCTGGTAATTTTGACCTTATCCCGAAACTCAACCCGAAACTCAACCCAATACTTTTACGGGTTATGGTCTTTATTATGACCCCCTTTCTTTTTTTGGGTTGGTTAGGGTTAATAAGCTAATTTTATGGGTTGGGTTAGGGTAGAGATTTAAACCCATGACCCGACTCGAAACCCAAAAATATATTAGTTATAATAATAAAAAAATATTAATTCTATATATATATATATTTTGAGATCAAAATATGTCTTAGCCTTAAGCCCAACTGCAATTAGACTACCAACCTTTAATAATATCACACATTCTTATTAAGCAGATGGCCCAACCAGCTACATATCAAACTAAGACCCAATGAGAACTTAACGTAATTGTTGAAAACCCTAATGCTCTTGTCTTTCATACTCACATCCATCTTTATTCTCTACGTCCTTGTTCATGTCTATGTCACTCTTCATCTCTATCCAAGTTGTTTTTTCCTATTCTCACCGCCACTATGTTCTTTAGAACGTAGGTATGTTTAGATTATCTAGAAGGGTGAACAAAAGTAGGTGATATTAGTTTTGTAAGTAGGATCTTGATTATAGACTTCTTAGTAAATTTTGAAGCCAGTAATGCGGATAGCGTGTTGCATAAAAGTTCCTCAACTGTTGGTAACAATTAAGTATAGTGATTGTGATTGCACTTTTCTCAGGCATGAGCACTCAGTTTAAACGGGTGTAATCATTTTAAACTATTAGTAATAGTTTGTATTTTTGAGTACTGAGTTTATAAATTATTTCTAATTTTAGATTATTAGTCTTTAGTGATTTTCTTAATGCATAATGAAGATTTTTCATTTTTGTTAACTTTTTTATTAAGGGCATTAGAATCATGTGTGCATCTAGATATGATTCCTCCCCAACCGAGGTAGAGCTCTAGGCTCAGAATGATAATAAAAAACTTATTAAAAATGTCCGAGTTATTCTATTCATGGGAAGTTAGTTGATTACTTTATATTCTTCGCATAACATGGAATTCGTTTAAAGTTGGATCAATCAAGCAAGATTACTTCTTTTCCTTTTGTTCCATCATAATTAGTGTGCCAGTTAACACTAGATGTTTTTTTGGATTTTTTTTATTTCTACTTCTAATCCATCTAAATTATTGTATGCTTAAAATGGGTCGGGTGAGTTGGGTTAGAGTTGAAGGATTTTGAATGGGTTGAGTTAGGGTCATGATTTTCAGACCATCCATTTTTTGGGTTGAGTTTGGTTGATGTATTTTAAATGGTTGTGTTAGGTTTGATATCAACTCGGCCCATTGACCCAAATTGATAGGTCTAGATTCTGGATCATTCCAGGAAGATCCTGGATCTCAAATAGAGCATTCATAATTGCTTCATAAATGCCGGTACTGCTTCTTGACCGCTTCCGACTAGTTTCAGTCCCAATTGATTCCGATTTGTCCTAGTGATTCTAGTTGCAAAACCAGTTCCAATGGCAAATTTTTAGTGACGGAAGGAAAATCCCCTTCGGGGCGGACTAAATCCCAAACCGTTGGTCTACTTTTTATTATTCTAATCTTACTAATAGACATGTCGTAGCAGTTTTTTAAATTTGTGTTTTCTTCTTTTTTTGTGAGAAACAACATAATTAATACACCCTAGGCGTGAGTATAAATGTATGACAAATTGTGTGAGTATATACTTTATAAATTGTTAAAACTTTAAAACATTAAAATAACACGAAGTTGTGGAAAACCAAAAATCTGTAATTAATTCTAAATTATAAAATTAGAATAAAAGTTAGAATAAACTAACTTTATAATATAATCTTAAATTCAAATATGAAAGAAACTCTAAAAGTATATTGTTAAAGTTTTTAATCTTAAACCTGAACTATTACAATTTTATTAAATTATAATAGAATAAATGATTAATCCAAAGGATCTAAAAAATAACTCATATAAACTAAGTAATACATAACATGAGAGAATCAAACCATAAAAAACTATAAACTACACACCATTAAGATTATCCTAAATCTAGGTACTAATTAACCGTACTAATTAACCATAACTATTAAATAAAATATATTGTAGCGAAATATCACATATGACACAAAGCTAGGAATCAATAATATAATAATATCACTAAAACAAGTAAGAACATTTAATATAATAGATACAATCATTACAATATATCCAATTAATTACTATTAAATAATTTTACATATTTTATACATCTTGAAATTTGATTAAAAAATGTCTATGGCCTCTTTTTGTAATTCATTTTATACCCTTAAAAGATTTTAATATCTCGGTAGATTTTCAGGGTTTCGGGTTTAACGACCTTAACCCTTCATTACACCCTAAATAAGCCTTCAATGTTTTAACTCTTCTAGGTAGTTTTTAAGGTGGTGGTGTAAGAAAATCTTTTTTTTAAACTTGTTATACTTTCTAATATCATCACTGACTCTGCAGATTTTTAGGCTTTGTGGTTTACGGTTTAGGGACGCTTGACTCTAAAACCTCCACTATATACCCTAAAATAAGCCTTCGATGTTTTGACTCTTCAAGTGTGGTGTTGGTCTTTTATTTAACTCATATTTTTCGGTTCCATGACTATTATAGAAAATATGGCACTAACTGATATATATTATTTTCCTTAGTTGTTTTGATCAAATCATTGTGTATAATAATGGTGGCCATCGGGTCCGGTTCTACCCGGAACCGCGGTTCTATTGGAACGATTGGAACCGGAACCGGCCAGGAACCGGTGGGAACCGGAACCGAACCGCCTCAACGGTTCCGAATACGAATACATGTTGTGAGATTCGGGCCCGAAACCGGACCCGGACCCGGAACCGCTCGGAACCGGTTGGAACCGGTCGGAACCGTCATCGGATTCGGAACCGGGAACCGGAATCGGAACCCAACCGGTGGAACCGGAAAACCGCCCCGGAACCGGCTGAAGTTACCGTTGGAATCGGGCCAAAACGATGTCGTTTTGGGTCTCGGGCGCGCCTCCTCTGAAGAAAATAGCCGTTAGATCCCAAGCACGTGTATTGCAATATGAAGGCCAACATGATGATTGGTATGAGATGAATGGGGATAACCCCACTTAGGACTTCTATCTTGTAATATTTTAGAATGTATTAGTAATTTAGTATTACTGTCTTTCCATGTAATCTTTTTTTAAGACTTGCAAATTGAAATCATGTAACCTCTTAGTAGTTGTACTCTTTTTCCTTATTAAGGTTTTCCCAATGGGTTTTTACCTAATAAGCTTTTAATGAGGCAGTGAATCATATAATAAAATTCTCTTTGTTCCTTATTTTTTGTAAATTCAATAAAAATTCCTAAGTCTTTGTTTCTTACACATTTAAGATTATAAACTTGAAGAATAACCTATCTAGGAGTAAAGTGGATGAAAGGAGCAACGTGTGCGATCAAACGGATCTCAAATCGGAGCTAAAACGAAGCAACTGGAGCCGATCGAATCTTTCAGGAACCGCTCCAGAACCGGTCGGAACCGATCAGAACCGGAACCGAACGGCCGGAACCGGTTTTTTGACCGAATCCGAAGCGAATCCAGATTTCAGAACCGGAACCGAATCGGAACCGGAACCGCCCAGACCGGTTCCGATATAACACATTTTCCCGGAACCGGAACCGGTGGAACCGGGACCGACCCGTGGCCACCATTAGTGTATAAGAATATTTTCTAAGCATTTATCAGTTTACAAAACTTGACTGATTGATAACCCTGAAGACTATAAATGTTTGGAAACGATAACATGAGTTATTGAAGTCGATTTTACGTATTCATAAATGTTTTCACTGATGATTAGAAACATAATCTTCTATAATTGCTTCCATTACTACTTTATAAAGATGATACTGACTGTTATATATATTCCTTTGTCATTCTTATTGAATCATTGTTATAAGAATATTTACTTACCATTTATCAGTTTAAAGCTTGATTGATTGATTAATCTAAATGTTATAAACATTTGGAAACGATATACTGAGTTATTGAAGTCGATTTTATGTATTCATTTAATTTTAGTTTCACGTATCCACAATAATTTATAAACGTTTCCACTGATGATTAGAAATATTTACACAATAACCTTCTATGATTATTTCCAACACTATTTTTAAATAGATGACACACTTTCATATATATTGTCATTGGCCTGTTCTTATCGAATAATTATGCATACGAATATTTTTTTTACCATTATCAGTTTACAGAGCTTGATTGATTGATAAACCTGAAGGCTACAAACGTTTGGAAACGGTAAAGTGAGTTATTGAAGTTGATTTTACGTATACATTTAACCTTGATTTTTTACGTGTGCACGATAATTTATAAACGTTTCCACTAATGATTAGAAACATTTACACAACCTTCAATAATGTTTCCATTACTATTTTAAAAATTGACATTAACTGTTATATATCTTTCCTTTGTCTTTTTTATCAAACCATTGTGTATAAGAATATTTACTTGTCATTTATCAGTTTAGAGCTTGACTGATTGATAAATCTGAGAGTTATAACCATTTGGAAACAAAAAATTAAGTTGTTGTGGCCAATTTTATGTATTCGTTAAACTTTGTTTTTACGTATCCACAATAATTTATAAATGTTTCCCTAAATGGTTAGATACATGTACATAACTTTCTATAATCTTTTACGTCACTATTGTAGAAAAGATGACATCAACTGTTATATACCTTTTTCTTGGGCCGCTCATATCGAATTATTTTGTATAAGACTAATTTATTAGCTTTATTTTCAATTTATAGAGGTTGATTGATTAATAAACGTGAAAGTTATAAACATTTGAAAACAATTAATTGAATTGTTGGACGTAATCATTAACTTTTGATTTTCAAAAGTATGTACAATAACATATAACTTAAGCTGATATTCTTACGCTCAATATTTTTAAGTATGTAACTTTATTTTGTTCAACTTCTATTGAAACTTTTTTCGGAAAATATATTCTTATGTAAAGTCATTTATTGATTACATAACACTGAAACTTTAATCCAAGTTAATTATTTAAAAAAATCATAAGACACTTTTAATTTAGAAAAATATAATAATTAATTATTTTAGCTAATTTTTAATTTAAGTTTAGTTCTATTATATATTTGAATTGGTGTATTTTCAAATTTGTATATAAATTAATAAACAACAAATACTATTAGATTAAAAATGTTATTTAATAATTATATACTCATTCAAAAAGAAATTATATGTTGAGATTTTTAAATAATTACTTTACTATGACATATACACATAGAATATAAAAAAAAAGATATGCTAATACTTGTCCAAGGGAGAGTTAGGGCATCCACAATGGTAGAGAGTTTCTTAACTCATTTTTAAGTGTCATGTCAACAAAATATATATTTAATTGTATAAGAAACTTTCATCTCTACAATGGTAGAGTTTCTTAACGTTATACCTCCTCCCCTCCGTAATTTTACTTTAGCATTCAATTAGGTGTTTTTATTTTTTTTACTACTAATATTGTAGTGTTATAACCAATAGCGATGCTTTGAGGAGCGTTGCTTAATTAAGTAACGAGGAGAGAGAATAAGTGTGGATTCCACACCATTATAAAAGTATTTTTATTTTTTTAAGGTGGAATCCACATGCCTTTAGTATTAGCCGGAAAAAAAATCACATGTGAGCATAAAAATATCTTGTTTAATAATTAAAGAAAAGAAAAATAAAAACTAGGTGAGTCAGCGACAGAAAATCTCTGTCCATCGTACAATCGGCAGTTGCCGTGGCCACCATTTTTAATCCGTGAACTGCGGTCCCCAAAGAATAGCTGTATATCCCCATTCATATTACTAGTATAACCGTACACCGGTTGTACAATAGAAATTGCCGTATAGTATGCAGTAAGACTCGTCAATCCTTAAAGATCCTTCTGATTATCGAGAACGCAAATAGAGTAACAGGAAGAAAAAAAAATTGGATTCCGGCCCATGAGTTCATGGAAAAAAATTCTGAAATAATACAAGGGACAAAAAATATACTCATATAGTCATATTAACCTCTGTCTCAAACTAATTCTTGAAATAACATTCCCGGGTGAAATCGTCTCTTGAAGAGACGATTTCATTAATTATCAAAGAAGAAATCGTCTCTTCAAGAGACGATTTCACCATTTCTCCGCGCCACGTTGGCACTGAGTCAGCAGGACGCTGGCAAGCTGAAATCGTCTGTTGAAGAGACGATTTCAGCCTTTCTACGAAGCACGCGAGAAAACGTGAGAAAGTTACAGTATTACTAATGAAATCGTCTTTTCCAAAGACGATTTCTCTATTAAGGCAGAAATCGTCTTTTGTAAAGACGATTTCACGGGTTCTAAGTACTTACTCGATTTTTTCCTTTCCCTTCCCCATTCTTTCTTTCCCCTTCTCTGTCGACTTCCCCCCGAGAGCGAGAACGAAGACCGGCATATCCACCGCCCCACCTCCATCCCTGTTCGCCGGAAGCCGCCTCCGACGCCGCCAAGCTCCGGCGCCACCAGCCTGCAACACCCCTTGTTTGTTTCAACAGTTATATCAAGTTGTAAGGTAATTTCTAACCCTAGAAATTGGGGATTGTTAGAAAATTAGGGATTGTTAGTTAATTGCTAAATTGGTAACTTGTTATATGTGCTTGTGTGTTAAATTGTAGTTGTAGTCGATTAATAATAAGTAGTAGTGATAATTGATTGTTGATTTGTGAAATTATGAAAGTGTGGTTTTTTGAGAAATTATGAAATGTTGAGAAATTGTGAAAGTTTGTGAAATTGAAATCACAATTGTTTGTTTGTGTTGTTACATAAAATTATAGTAGTTCATGATATTGAATTATAGGGTTAGTTGTTTAACTTATTGTTTTACTAATTATGGTCTTGGTTTATTATTTATATGGTTTTTTTTGGACATTGTGTTTGCATTCAGCTGAATGTTGAGAATAGTGTATTAAATTTGTGATTATTCAATGATGTTATCAAATAGGTGGTTATGTCCTCCTTTATCCAGTTCTTGTGTCGTATTAGTGGCAAATAGTGCATGGGATAAATGGAGCAATTATGAGGGTGGGAAGAGGAAACTCATTTTGGTTAGCGTCGACACCAATCATGAGCAGCTTATTGCTCAGATTGGTAATCGGTTCGGCATCAACATGTGCACCCACGAAGTGAAGGTGTCACAACGAATGGGTCAGGTAATGAATGACGGCACTACAAAGTGCACAGCCATACCCATTGAGGACGATGAGGATGTTCAAAATGCCATCTTCTACTGTCGGGGTGACGGGCCACGAGATATAATCTACGAATTGTATGTTAAAGTACAAGAAAACCGACAACACAAACACTTCTCACCTCCTCATCCTATCAACACCAAGACCCTCCAAGCTTCACACCACCCGAAAACCAAACCCCTCTGCCTTCTTCATATTCACCACACCAAACACAAATCATCACAAACACTTCTCACCTCCTCATGATGCCCTCAATATCAAATCTCTCACACACAACACAAACACAAACACAAACAAACAAACACAAACACAACACAACACAACACAAACAAACACAAACACACAACACAACAAACAAACAAACACAAACACAAACACAAACAAACAAACAAAACACCAAACACAAACACAAACACAAACACAAACACAAACACACAACACAACACAACACAAACACAAACACAAACACAAACACACAACACAAACAAACACAACACAAACACAAACACAAACACACAAACACAAACACAAACACAACACAAACACAAACACAAACACAAACACAACACAACACAACACAACACAAACACACAACACAAACACAAACACAAACACAAACACAAACAACACAACACACACAACAAACACACACAACACAAACACAAACACAAACAAACACAACACAAACACAAACACAACACACAAACACAACCACAAACACACAAACACAAACAAACACAACACAAACCACAAACACAACACAAACAAAACAAACACAAACACAACAAACACAACAACACAACAAACACAAACACAAAACACACAAACAAACACAAACACAACACAACAAACACAAACAAACACAAACACAACACACAAACACAAACACAAACAAACACAAACACAAACACAACACAAACACACAACAACACAACACAAACACAAACACAAACAAACAAAACAAACACAAACACAACACAAACACAAACACAAACACAACACAAACAAACACAAACAAAACAACACACACAACACAAACACAAACACAAACAAACACAAACACAACACACAAACACAAAACACAAACAACACAAACACAAACACAAAACACAAACACAAAAACACAACACAAACACAAACACAAACACAAACAACACAAACACACAAACACAAACACACACAACACAAACACAAACACAACACAAACACAAACACAAACACAAACACAAACACAACACAAACACAAACACAAACACAAACACAAAACACAAACACAACACAAACACAACACAACACAAACACAAACAACACAAACACAACACAAACACAAACACAAACACAAACACAACACACAAACACAACAAACACAAACAACACAAACACAACACAACACAAACACAACACAAACACAACACACACAACACTCCCATCCTCATACCCAACACCAGTTGAAGATCATCTCCAACACGACATTGGTGATGATTTTGGACACTTTGACGATGACGACGACTTTTAGGAAGACTTCGAGGAGGATGAGATGGAAATGGAAGGGCTTGGAGGTGGTTTATTCGACGATGTTGGGGATGACAATGATGGTGCCGATTGAAATACCCCAAACCTTAATATATTGTTTAAACACTTGAATAAGGTGTATTAAGACTAAAAAGAGTCTTAGAAACATTAGTAAACAAATTTAAAAAAAGAAAACACAAATGTGCTTTAAAGTCAATAAGAGCCAAAATGTGCTCTAAGCTTGGGATAAACTTGGTTTAGACCTAATGAACTTACCAAGACCTCATTTATAAACTAATGGACATATTAAACCAATTACCAAAGAAAACCAAGCTTGAAAACAAGTTTAAACACAAAATGTGCTTTAAGGAGTCTTAAAGCACATTTTTGAAAAATTGTCTTGTAAATGAGTTTTGAGTGGCTAGATGTCCATCATTACTCTTAAATATATATGTGTACTATATAATATCACATTTGGGTGTCTATATTAATGGGAAATCAAAAATTTCACTTCTATGTGCCTTGTTTTCATGAATAGTGATTTTTATAAGCTATTTTGTAACATATGTTTGTATAAGTAATTAATTGACAAATAAAGACTATATTACCCTCATACTACTTTTTGGGGCCGGTTTTTAAGGTTGGTGACACACCACCCTTGTTAGCTTGTTAAGAAAATAAACAAACTACTTAAGTACCCTTTTTACTTTACAAAGTATAAATATCTTCAAAAAGCAAATTCTATTCTCATTCTCTCATTCTTTCTTGCTCACACGGTTTCCCACCTCTCTTCTTCTTCCTTCTTGCTGCTTCTCTCACGTAATACCACACACCTCCATTAAAACTCCACTTTGATCTCTTGTAAAATCTTGCTCACTTGTCCAAATCAAAAACAAACACCACCAATCTCTTCCTCTCATCAAGCTCTTCATTCCTATCTTCTTAAAAGTCCAAGACCACCATTTCGGTGCCATGGAGTTTCTCCACCATTGAAGGAGCTTGAGCTTGTATTTTTACATATTGTTACTCTCCTTTGCTTCTAGGTAAGGAATCTCAAATAAAAACTTCATTTCCTTCATGTTTTAGTGGTAACCGAAAATACATATTGAAGGAGCTCTTTTGTTGTGACCTTGTTCTAGCTTCATTCCACTCTTCTGGGACTAGGTGGAGTCTCTCTTGCTAGATATTCAAACTCTATTCAAAGAGCAAGGTAAAAACAACACATTATGTTTTTGAAACAATGTAAAATTAGGGTTTACAATGAGATGGAGCTTATAGCTTGAATACTCATTATAATGTTTGTATATTGTTTAGAACTTGTCAAAGAATCAAATACCCTACCGGTTTTCTAAAGGAAACAAGAAAGAAGTTGTTTGGAAAGAGGTAAATCTACTAACCAAAGTTATTTAAATGCCTTAGGAGAAATGAGCTTATAAATGCTTATTAAAAACTACCTAAAGAGCAAATGGTGAATGACTTAGTAAAGTGTTCTCAAGAGCTTAGTAAAGGCATATGTGTTGTTGAGTGTATTTGCAGGTTAAAGGCAAATATATTGTGGAAATTCAGTGTTTACGATTTATGATCTTAAGGGCCTAAGAGCCATGTTATTTAAGGGCCTAAGTGCCAAGCAATTTAAATTATGCACTATATTGTGATGTAGTGCTTTGTGAGTGGAGTTTGTGTATAATAAGTGCTTGATGGATTTTTAGTGTTCTTGGTTGTTGTTTGTGGGTAAAAACAATGTGTTTTGGTTTAGTAATGTTCTAGGAGGACCTATGTCGAAATTTAGGTAATAAATGAGAAGTCTAAGAGTTGAAATGAGATTGATGAGTTAAGGAGTATTTAGAATGGTTAAGTGTTTTCCTTGTGAAAGAAACATGCATTAAGGTGATTAAGATGTGAGAAGGACTTAGGCATGATCTTGAGGTTTTAGTATGTACCAAAGTCATTTTGGACTTAGATAGAGACTTAGGCAAACTTTGGTGAAATAAGGAGGAAGTGTAAACTTGGAAAAGATTTCAAGGATGACATAAGAAGTTTTAGCTTGTAAGGAATGATGTTTAAGTAATGATGTTGTGTGGAAGAAATATCTTGGTTTAATGATTGGAATAGGCAAGGCATACCACTTAGAAACTTTAGGAGAAGATACTATAAGTGTTGGAGGCTTTGGAGAAATTTGGTTAAGTGTTTAAGGGCTTAGAAATTGAGTAAAATGCCTTGTCCGAACTTCCGTCCGGATGTGGAAGTTCGGACAGGCTCTGTTGGGTAAAAGGATTCTCACTCGCGAACAGTGTCCGAACTTGGGAAGTCCGGACACTAGTTCGGACATACCCATTCTTCCTTAGGATTATCCTCGAACTGTGTCCGAACTGGGAAGTCCGGACACATGTTCGGACGCATGAATTTCTGTCTAGATTTTTCTCGGCTCACGTCCGAACTTCCGAAGTCCGGACATAAGTTCGGACGTGCGTCTGTTTTCTGTCTAAAGTCACGGCTTGCGTCCGAACATGGAAGTTCGGACACAAGTTCGGACAGGCCACTGTATGGACAAAAAAATTATTGTTTTAAGATGGGAATTGTTATCAAAAAATGGTAGCTGGTTAGTAATGATATTATAAGGTTATGTGAGACATGTTAGGTGAGTTTTAAAGGCAATTAAAGGATGGATGAAAAGTTGTAACAAGTGTAAAATAAAAATAAACTAGTAATGTTGAGTAGATAATGTTAATAATGGACTAGTGCGTAAATTAACCGACGTTACTAATGTGTTTAGGATTCTCTCAAGGTGGAAACCAGTCGAGGCAAGGACCGAGGTATGGTTTTCTTGCAGTCTGTTGTCTAGCGGTTTACACCGGTTGTGTGTTGTATGCTTTTCTGTGTGTTTATGACGTTATAAGATTTAAACATGTAATGAGTTTACAGTTGTTCATATTAATGTTATGTTATGTTGTGACTCATTTCCCTCGTGTGTGTCTAACATGACTTACCACCTACTGTGTGTTGGATGTTAAGTTCCACTATGAACTTCTAACAAGTGTTAACTGGGAAGTGAGGAATCCGGTTGTCCGGTCATGCATGTAAGTTAAGAGTAGATATCTGAATCAGATTCGACTCTTATGTTGTTAAGATTGTTCTCCTTAATTTGGCGTTCGATCTCCCGCTAGCTTCTTCCAAAGCTTACCTATTCTGACTTATGATCGGTTTAGTGGGAACCTGTGTTGTGTGGTGTGTTCGGGTCACTAAATCCGAACCATCTGTGACTTAAGTTACTCGTTCGTCTAACAGAACGGTAATGAGTGTATTTAACGAGCTTGACATGAGGGTGAATCACTCTCTAGGCTCTTGTGTTATTTGACCCTTGTGGTTTGTTATTGTGGAACGAAGATCCACCGTGTATGTGATGATGAGCTGTGCACCATTGATGCTATGCTCCATGTTATGTTATGTTATGTATATAAATGAATGTCATGTTATCATGACAATTACCTGCGCGTATCCCGGTAGCCGATGGGCTGCGCGTTAGCCATACCAGCCAAGGGTTGCTGACCCCCTCGGGGGATCCATATTTCTTATGCTGCAGGATGAGGATCGAAGAAGCGGAGTGGCTTTAGATCCTAGGATGTGATTACTTTTGTATACTTTTGGATGTTGGCCCGGGATGCGCCTGTGCTCCTGTGGCGTTATATACGTTTGGTTGTGCAGCAGTTTACAGTGATGTTATACAGTTAAGGTTATGTAAACACTCGGTATTGTATATGATGTATTTATGGTTAGTTTTTTTTTATGCTCGGGAGTCTGATCATCAGACCGGTACACTTGTATTGTTTCTGCCTTGTCAACCACGTGGGTGGTTGACGGCGTTGTAGCACCGAAGCGTTAGTGACTGTTTAGTTATTTATTCCGCTGCGATTTCATCTAGTGACATGTGTGTAGTAGGGGTGTTACACCGATGATGCCACACCGACTGATGTGGCTACTGCTGTGGTCACTACCACCACCGGGGATGGCGAATGTTTGGGCGGCAAAGGTGAGAAGCAGCTTGCGCAGCAGCTGCTTTCATACACATGGATAGTACATCTCTTATGGGGTCGTGGTACAGTTGGCAGAAGCAGCTTGATGTGTTACAGCGACTCTTTGTCCCATTCGGGGATCAGCACTCGTGGCCTCCATCAGACTTTCCCATCATTCTTCCTGACCCATCTCGTGTGCGAGGAAAGGGAAGACCAAGATCGACTTGTATTTGTAATGAGATGGATCTGAAGGAGCCCAAGAAAAAGACTAGATGCACTAGGTGTGGGCAAGAGGGTCATAACAAGAGGAGATGTCCTAGTAGTAGTTCTACTTAGTGTTTGTTGTGTTGTACTAGTCGATTACGTTTGTACTTGAATTTGTTTGTCAGACATCAACTTTAGTTTGTGTTGTTCGTAGACTATTAATGTAATGTTTCTTATGTTTTAAAAAAATTTCATATTTTTTTCTAAGATACAAGCTCTTGATATGGTTGAATCTCTGTTATTTAATATTCAGTTACACATGGATCCCGGTCCACCTCGTGGTTCCATACTTCGACATCAGCGTAGTCATAGGTCTAGATCGGTGTGGGATAGGAATCCATACTATCGCCGTTTCGAGGCTAGTTTACGACGTGGCGAGCATGTACGTTACGATGAGAGGATGCGCCCATATTTGGAGGCTTCTGGATTCATTGGGATGGCTAGTCTGGAGTTCATCTCCTTGGACTGGCATCTGATCACTGCACTTGTAGAGAGATGGCGTCGAGAGACGCATACTTTTCACATGCCGACAGGAGAGACCACTGTCACATTGGAGGATGTTTCTATGCTTACCGGCCTACCTATAGATGGACTACCAGTCACGGGTACCACACACAGAGATTGGGGAGCGTTGTGCAATGACCTCCTTGGCGCTAGGCCGGCCGATCTAGGACGTCATAGTAGGATCAAGCTCAGTTGGTTGGGTTCTACTTTTGGACAGTTACCTGAGCATGCATATGAGGTGACGATCATGAGGCACACCCGTGCTTACATACTGATGCTATTGGGTGGGACCGTTTTTGTTGATCGGTCGAGGAACCAGGTCCATCTGATGTTCTTTCCACTTTTGGAGCACTTCGACCAGGCCGGACAGTACAGCTGGGTTCTGCATGTCTGGCATGGTTGTACCGTCAGCTGTGTCTAGCGTGTGATGCTGGGGACAGTGGTATCGCTGGGGCGCTGGTCGTCCTACAGATTTGGGCATGGGAGAGATTTCCTTATATAGCTCCCATTCGACGACATGCCCATCATGTTGGCCCACTTCCTTTACTTCCGCTTGCACATCACTGTTATGTCGAGTTCGATGTGACCGGACACTCCACACATGTGCTCACTCACTACAGAGAGGCATTTGACAGGCAGACACCGCATCAGGTAAGTGTTGTTTTTTTGTATGTTGCATTGGTTTCTTTACACGAACATTTTGTCTTTAACTTTTATTGTCTATTATTTCAGATTGTCTGGCAGCCCTACACAGATGAGGTGTTACAGTCTCTTCCTCAGTATTGTTGGTCTCCACATTGCACGAGCTCGGGTGCCACTTATAAGCTTTCATATAGTGGAGTGGCATCTCCCGGATTGTGTGATGTGACAGTTTGGCGGGAGGCAGTTTCCACCGGATGATCCTAGGACAGACGGGGATGATGCACGGGTTGATCTGCACAGCATCGACTTGAGAGGCCGCACCGACTGTAACTGGGCAACTCACCATTCAGAGTACATTGCCCTGTGGAACCTGCGTGCGGGAGAGTGGTCGATCGACAGTTGGATGATCCTGGTCCTGCGTACGAAGAGTGGTACGGTCGCAACACGAGAAGATACATTTGCCGTACAGGAGCTCTATTGGGATATATGGTGAGTAAATATGATTTTACTTGTTTTATTTTAGTCTTATGACATATTATTTTGTTATATTCATATGTTGAATTGTTTGTGGTCTAGGGGGAGACCACAAATGAGGTCATCGGCATGCTAGAGTCAATGCACGTCGATGAAGCTCTCACTAGTCTACGGTTGATGAGAGACGAGTACAACAACACGTACTACGTCCTTCCACGGCCACAACATGTCCCAGTAGCTGCCCCAGACGAGGAATATGCTGATGCCGCTGCGGATCAAGGGTAGGAGAGAAGGGCATGGTCGTCGTCCTCGTGGTCGAGGTAGAGGAAGAGGACGTGCACGTGGTCAAGCTCCTGAAGCAGTAGATCATCAGGAGGCGTTCAACATCGCCGGTAGTATGACCATATCTCAGATCGTTGATCCTACGCAGCAGGTCGACACTACTGGATTTGCATATTTTGGGAGCAGCTCAGGCTTTCCCGGGGCATCATCCTCTGGTGCTGGGACGAGCATGGAATTCGACATCACGACGCCGGCTTCAGACCTACCTTTAGCCTCTACATCTACTCTTGGAGCACCACTTAGGGATAGAGATTCCCGAGATTGTCATGATGTTGGGGATCTAAGTGGTCGTGACCTTGATCCTACTCTTGCATCAGCAGTTGAGGATCCTGCACCTAGAGTGACTAGGACGTATGTACGACGTAGACATAGATGATGTAGGTTGTTACATTTTGTAAACAACTTTATTTTGAGATTGTATTACTATTGTTTATGTATTCTATCTTATAAACTATTATTTGGTTCACATTTTGATTTCTTATGTTTCTGTGACGTTACAAATGTTTTGAATTTGTTCTGAGTATCGTGAATGTGTGATAGTTCATAATATGTAGATGTTGTTTGTTATGAATTTGTGGTGTTACAGCCCTTGGAAGATGTTCCAAGGGGTGTGTTGTTGAATTGTGGTGTTCCAACACTTAGAAAATTGCCTAAGTGCTGTGAACAGGTGAAATCGTCTCTTGAAGAGACAATTTCATACTTATTTCAGTAGAAATCGTCTCTTCAAAAGACGATTTCAACTGTTTTAAAATAAACGACCGACGATTCATACAAGGGTGAAATCATCTTTTGAAGAGACGATTGATTTCACCTTGCCCACCGTCCTGCTGATTCAGCGCCAACGTGGCGCGGGGAAATGGTGAAATCGTCTCTTGAAGAGACGATTTCTTCTTTGATAATTAATGAAAATTTCTCCCGGGAGTGTTATTTCAGGAATTAGTTTGGGACAGAGGTTAATATGGGTATATTTTTTGCCCCCTTGTGTTATTTCAGAATTTTTTTCTGAGTTCATGACCCCTGGAAACAACTGAACACTCTGTATCAACTTGCACAACAATGACATCTATATCAACGCCAAAATCCCGAATCCCGTGATCACCGGCATAGGGAAGCGACTCACCCCACAAAGAGTGAAGTAAATGCAAAATTTTGATGTTTACCACTACAACATACGACTGGTTTAGTCAATACTAAAGAAAGAGATTGGACATTTTATCCTTGCAAGATGAAGCACGGAGGTATATACAACAAATAAATGAATACAAATTATATTGACAAAATTTTCTCGCCAACAAAAATCCCAATAAAAGGACCCAAAAAAAAATCCCTATTTTTGCATTTCTTCCTATGTTTCTAAGATTGTTGTCATAGCCCCTCCTCATTCTGTGGAGTAGAAATACACTTGAAGAAAAGGGAGGGCAGGAGTAAAAATATAAGAGGCAGCCGATTTAAGCCCAAAAATTAGAACCTTGCTTGCCAGTGTAAGATAATGGTAGTGGAATCTTGCTTTCTTTTTTTAAGGGGAGGAGGAGGGGAGGGATCCCATATAGACAGACGATTACTTTAGCTTTCACAAAACTTTATAAATGGAGGGTCAACGGCTCAATCCAATCAGGCCCCATATCATAGCCTGATGATCCCTTACGACCAGGGTTAGCTTTACGATGACGTTTTGACCCTGATCTCCTCCTAAATGGATTCTTCCTTCCACTAATCCTCCTCACAGGCTCCACTGACTTCATGCGTAGTATAGATGATGGTGGCAGATGTGGCACCACAGGATGACTATGCCTCATAGGAGGTGGAGGTGGCATATGCTCCAGCAACTCTCGGTGGTATGTCTGAGAAATTTATTCATCAAAACACAACTGAGAAGATCATAACACTGAACACAATCCACAGTACTAAACACTAAAATAAAAGAGTAAAATAACGATATTTGATGGAGGGCACAACATGAAATTTGGAGGGTGAGTTGTTTGTTATTACCTGGACCACAAAGTTTCGCCTTTCACAATCAAGAAACATGTTGATGCTCCAGTCCACCCTAGACATTATCTTGTCTCGAACCGTTGAAAAACTAAGCTGATCTCTGGAAGTAAACCGGTCGACTTCATTGAACCATAGGCAAGTAAACAAGTCCGTACGTAATAGGTATGTGTTCTTTTATAATCACACATCCTTCAGGGACATCTGAACAGATTCAGCCCAAGTGTGGTCAGTTTTCCATGTCAGATACCCCCACAAAAAGAGCAACAAAGTGTGTGCGTCAAAAAAGAAAAAAACTGTATTGTTGAACACAGTACCGCTAGTTATTGGTAGCTTTGACTCAGCGTATGGAGTCAACCCCTCCTTTTTGTAGAAGTCAATTTGGAAGTCAATTGAGGCATTGTCATACTTCCCAGCTGCTTTATTTGCTTCAGCTTCAACAAAGACATCAAACCGCGTATAGTGTCTTGAGATAGCAAAGGTGGCATTTTGACGCCACAAGAATCTGCAGATTTTGAAATTAAAAGAAAATACCAAGGGTGGAAACGGAGCATTAATTTTGAATAACTTAAGGTCTAACTTTTAGGTTTAAAAGACTGTCATACCCATAAGCTTAATCTAGCAACAGGAAGCTACTCTTTCCCAGTGAGAAGGAAATCACGAGGTACTAAAAAAGGGCTAAAGCCCCTAACCAAAGGAATCACAAATTCACCAGTTTTTCTTCTGAAGCACCAGGTATAAGAAATTTATAAGCTACTGAACCATAAAAACTAGATCACTCTCATCATCATCCACCATACATAGTCACACGCACAGTGACAGGCATGAAATTTAACTGCTATCTTTCTGAAACAACAAATACTGAAATTCTATGAGCTACAAAACCATAATACTTGGTCAATCTCCTAATCCATCATATCGTAGTTACAAAAAAAACTATTAATGAATACTTCGTTATTGTGGAAGCCAACTTTCAAACTTTAACTTCTTCTTCCTCTTCTCTTTAAATGTTCTATTTCTTATACAAAAAAATAGGGCAGACCAAGAGTAATACTTCCTCGCAGAATGTTAATGTTACACAGGCCCTAGCAATAAGACACATTATAATAGTATTTAATTTCTCATTCCACCACAGAACACACAAAGTGCAGCAGTGACACACAGAAAGTCAAGAATTGCAGACATACCTCTCCAGGATTTGATACGGGTCAGCAACTAGCTTAAGTTTCCCATCAATCCATATAGAATACCGAACGTTTGGGAAGAGCCGGTGCAGTAGAAGCTTTGGTATCTGCAAAAGGAGAATATTGACATACACAGTCAGCGTGATAGTTAAGCAATAAATTTCCCTTCACGTAGAGACAAACTAACTTGGCATCAAGACACTCCACCTCATACATCAAATACTATGTCTCAAGAACCACAGTACACATAGCATTGATTGAATGAATTATGAGAGGGATGGCAAATGAACAAATTATTTGTAAGTGACTTTAAAGGAGCCTGATGAAGACGCGACCAAACTTAAGGATCCTGCTCACAGTCCCAATACATATTCACCAGAACCAAAGACACGGCAACAAGGCTGAAAGAACCAGAAATGGAACAAACGCACAAACTGATACCGAAACAATTGCACAGACAAATCACATATAGAATTTCAGATAAGCAAGTGAACTTGATACCTTTCCGTTGCGCCTAGAATCTGTGTAAGGAATATTTCGGACAACAATGATTTTCCAGATACCAATCCTCCGGCTGCTGTTCAACAAACTGGCATTTCTCATGTATTTTTCTGTTTCCTCATCAATAAACATGTAAAAAGGAACACTCTTCTTGGCATCTTCACTCACATTAGAAGGTTGTTGAATTATGTCATAGTTGCCTGAAAAGTTAAGCAAGCCACAATAATTATATATCATGAGTGATTCGTCAATAATATTCCTTTACCACTAGCAAATGTTGCATTACCAAAAATAGCTGATGCAACTATGACATCATGAAATTTTTCCAGCTCCGGAAGATCATCTTCATCAATATCAAAACCACTTCCTCGGCCAGGCCTACTTCCTTTTACAAACCTAGTATTCACAATACGCAAACACAATCAATTGAGAATAGGAAGGATGGGGCCGATGTAGAAAATACATTAATTGTAATCTGTAAAAATTCAGCATACAACATAAAGATTGTCTCAACAATGACTCTTAATGGCTATACATACCCACAGTGCACTTCCATTGACTCTTTTACATCAAACGAATCACTCCTCTGCTGTAAAGAAGGATATCCACCAAAACTAGAGCCTCCATGCCATTCAAAAGCTTTAGGATTCTCATTGTGCACATAAGTCAAATGATCAAGTACTGGTGATATTGAAGTAGAAGTTGGCATGCTATCTTTAGCCTGCTCAGCAGGAAGATAACAGACTGGGCAAGCTGAGAAAGAACAGGGGGAATAAAAATTAATAAGCTATGATGATTAATGATATAGACACTAGCATAGTACAAGATGCTTGATAAAATCCTGTTTGGTAAAAAAAGAATGGGATGCTATGTCAACAATCTCAATGACTTAATTCTCTTGCAAGATTTTGGTCACCTAAGCACCCCTATCAGCACCAGCCTTCAACCATAGAGATACAAAAGAAGAGATTAATGTGGCATCCACCTCATATTATATTAGATACAAGTATACTTACGTCGTGGTCCAAGACGCCTCCCTTTAGTAGGAGGAGGAGGTGGGAGACCAAAGTTTCTACATGGATGGTCATGAGGTCTGTATCCTTTAAACACTCTTGTATCAGATTTGGTATGTGCAGTACGGGTCTTGTTTACACTGGAAACTAGGCTGTTAAGTATAGCTGTATGGTTTCCAGTCCCCCATTGCCCTTCCGCTGAAAATGAGACAGCAAATGGCCAGGGAATGCCTCTTTATGAGAAATTTTCTCGACCATCAAGCCTTCAATGAAATCCAAACTACTACTCCCAGGTGCTCCTACAGAGCAAAAGAAACAATCACACATAATGGATAAGGATTTGATATTGCACAAGAAGTAGTATGCCCAGATTGAGAAAATATTGCCCAATTGAATATGTGTGTGTGTGTGTGTGTGTGTGTGTGTGTGTGTGGGGGGGGGGGGGGGGGGGGGGGGGGGACTATACTAAAATTCTAATGCATATTTATAACAAGTATAGAGATTGAACAAAGCAGTGTTAATATAAATGATTTTACTAATTTAGGAAGCTCAACTAGACTTGATCCCTAGAAATTCTTCTGTAGGAGAAGTTAAAGCTCAGCACCAACTACTTTCCCTTGCATTGTCTATCAAACTAAAATTCATGCAAAAACAGTAAAATAAGAAATTGTAATTATGTTGTAGATTATTGCTGTTAAAGAAAAGGGTGTATAATGTTTTATAACACAGAGAATGTGCATATGCAATGGGCATTGAGCACAAGACTTAATATCAACAACATACATATGCTATATTAGAGCAAAAACTGCACAGAGACAGTGAAGGAACAAACCTTTATTGACTGTGAATAGGCTGCTTACAAAAACTAAAACAGCCAATGAAAACATAATCGCCATTCCAACCTTCCTTCGACACAACCACCTAAAAGGCATGTGAAACACCTTTCCTTCTCCCTATAATTTGAGAGCAGACTCTTTGAGGGGCACCTTTCCTTTTCCCTGAAATTTGAAAGCAAAGACTTTGAGGGCTTCCGAGGGATGCCTAGGCTTGCATGATTGTATAGGGAGCCATTTGATTGCTGTAGTGGCAAGGAACCGGTACTTCCTGAGCGCAATCCCAATGACTTCCCAGTCATTGTAACTTCAAACAACAAAATTGACCTCTCATTTGCCTTTTAATCACCGATGCTGTCGAAGACTCATCTAAATCAAAATGCAAACTCGCCCTCAGCAAAAATATACGAAGACCAGCTGCTCCTAATCCAATCACGAATATGCTCAATACCAGTACTCATATATCTTTGACCTATACCCAGATTACGGAAGCAGCAAGTGAAATTACCCCCTCCCCCAACACACAATAATATCGAAACACTTTGTAACTCTTTGATTCACTGAATTTTAAGAGACATTAACCCTTATTCTTCCCCACTGCTGTTTAATTGGATGGAATAACAACTTCATAAACGAGAACTTGATTTCAAACTACTGAAAGGAGACGCCTTGCAGCAGAAGATTTACTTCACTTCAAGCGGATCAAGCATTCGGCCCAATTGAGGAATCCGCGCAATCCTGACAAAGAGCGGAAAATAAATAAGATCAATTTTTCGTCAAATGAACCAAAAAATCGACTGAAGTAAAAAGTCCGATACATAAATCGGCATATGGAGCAAAACAATACTGTGATCTTTACGCATTATCCCACACATCTGATATCATAAAGCAAGAATTATGTACTGACCTTCGTTCTCTACGGCAAACAATTGAAATCAGACCCCGGAATAAATCGAAACGTGATCTTTATCTACTTATTTTCTTCTTCCACCTTAGGATAGATGCGTTCGGAAATTCTAGGCTAATCTCAGTAGAGTTAGTAGGCAAAAATTGTATTAGCGAAATTCTTGCTCTTCTTCTCTGGCATCATCATTCATTGTCGTTGGGTCGTACAGGTACAAGGCATTCTTCATAAACATCTCGCTGATACGAGAAGGACGAGGGCAAGAAGGCCAGACATTGGCCATTATGTCAAAAAAATATTTATCGTACAAATGAAATATTTACCACAATCTTCAAGCTGTAATTTTTTAAGAAGGAAACTCGTTCATCAACTTAAAAAAAATACCTTTTTCTTAAATTGACATAAAATATGGCATAGTTTTTCATTTAATATTAAGTATATAAAATAAATTAATTTATAAAATTAAATAAGGAATTATTTATAAAATTTAAAGTTTTAAAATTATTTTATCTTATATTAAAAATATTGAAATCAAATAATATATTAAAATAATGAACATAACAATCGTTTCAGACCGAAAGTATATATGTTTAACCTCTTTTTTTAGTAACAACTATAGCTTGTTCACCCCGAAAACAAACTATAAATATTAGCAATATCCGGTGTAATCATAATTGCTCTTTAAAAAAACTACTGCAACTACTAATTTAGATATATATATATTTATATATATATATATATAATATGCATGCAAATGTTTTTTCTTAAACTTAGAAAGATATAATTTATTTTTATGAAAAATATTTATATTCACACTCTAAAGATTAAAGAAATTTTGTATTATATTTTTATTAGAGATTTTCATACAGTAAAATATCTGAAATATAGGTATTATTAAGATTTGTGATATTGATGCAATATTTCATGTGTAAACAATCGAATTAGTTTACATTTTCTTTTTTTGGATTGGATAAAATTTCTTTTGTGTTTACAAAGAATTTGTTCTAAAATTAAAGAATGAGTCATAGTTAGTCACAATAAGGGTAAAATTAAAAAGGAAAAATCTTATTAAACGTTAAAAAAATAGACCAATTTATTATATATCACTAAAAATGAATAATTTATGAATATATTCATCTTGTATCTCATAAAATGTCGGTCTTTTAAATAAAAAGATGAAATATCCTTAAGGTAAACTAAAGATCTTTTGTATAGCCGTGGGATCATCCCTAATAACTTATGTGATGCTTGTGGGAAACCTGAAGGTACGGGCCATATTCTTAAAGAATGCCGGTTAGCTTGAAAATTTGGTCCCATCTGTTAAAGGACAAAGTTCAAATAGACCAATGGAAGGATGGGGATACCCAAGTTTGGCTAGCAAATAACTTAAAGCACTCTAACTTACTGTCATTTAATTATGCAAAGTGGCCTCAGATATTTGTTGTGACCTATTATGTACTTTGGTTTTGGAGGAATTAGAAGTTTCATAACAATATTCCTGAGAGAGATTTACCTATTTCTTTATTGTCTCTGAAATGGAGGCATTTCTTGATGTAGCTTCAATGGACCAAAATAAGGTGATTGTGGTTGCGCAACAGAGATGGAATCCACCTTCCAGAGGCTGGTTCAAGATTAATGTTGATGGTGCAGTCACGCATCTTGGAAGTGCAGTAACAGGTGGCTGCTGCAAAGATGACAAGGGTGCATGGTCTGCCGGTTTCAAGCATTGCATGGGGAATGCAAGCGTCCAAGAAGCGGAACTCTGGGCAGTCTTGGATGGCCTACGCCTAGCAAAGTCCAGAAACTGCAGCAACATTTTGCTTGAATCAGACTCCTCTGATGTCACCGAATTAGTATATAAACCAAGGGGGTGTAACTCATCCTTTCAAGAGCTTGTATAAGGCGATAGAGGGTCTTAGTCTTGAGTTTACAAATTGTAAGATTGTCAAGATAGGGAGAGATAGTAATAGGGTTGTTGATTCCATGGCTAAATTAGCTTTGGGAAGTAGACAGGCTTACATGGTGATCACTAGTCCTCCTGAACAGATTAATAATCTGCTCATAGCAGATGTAAACCCTTCTATTAATAGTTAAGTAAGTCCAGTTTCATCAAAAAAAAAAATCCTTACTACTAGTTGAAAGTTAACAACATGTCACTATGATTTATAAAATTCAAAAAAGTTAAATATTTAAAAAAATATTTAATCAAATCAAATACTAATAAAATATTATTAAAATATCATAAAATATTGATAACTATTCAAAATTATTTTTAAAATGTAAAAATGTTTATCAACTGCCATAAAATAGAATGTAGATTTTGAAAGAGATACTACTACTTAAATAATTTGATGATTAGTTTGAATAAATGATTGAAATTGTTTTTTTAAAGAGATCAAACTTTTAAAAACTATATAAAACAAGTCTAGTAGCTGAAAAGTTGTAAAGCATGAATAACGTGATTTATTTTCTTATCCATTCTTTTTACTTTTTTAACCCATTATCCTTTTTTCACTAAAAATTAAAAAATTAACAAATTGGTTGTACAAGTTTCATGAATTAACCGAAAAAAAAGTAATAGACTTTCCTTAATAAAATAATTTACTCCTTATTTAATATGTTAAAATATTATATAAAAGTTACAATCAATTTATTAATTTATTAATCTCCGGTGAAGAAAAATGATGAAGAATTAGAGAAAAAACAGAAAAAGAGAAGAAATTTAATCACCCTATTTATAATGGAAAACTTTTCAACCAGTTTGAATGTTTTTATTATTAGGCATTTTTTATATTTATCTATTTTTGACCAATTTTTATCATTTAGAAAAATAAATTGT
The DNA here is from genome assembly GCA_023374045.1 of Limonium bicolor. Lineage (NCBI taxonomy): Eukaryota > Viridiplantae > Streptophyta > Magnoliopsida > Caryophyllales > Plumbaginaceae > Limonium > Limonium bicolor. Next base: position 280,615,424 of record CM041781.1, read on the forward strand.
GTAAGTACTATTTTTTGAAATTTAATAAAAACAATTTGATTTTAAAAAATATTTTTATATCTTAATTAGTTTTTTAAATAATAATTATCTATAGTTTTTAGTGTTTTTAATCCTTTTTTAATATTTTATTTTTGTTTGAATTTTATCATCTACTGGCATATTGTGAACTTTTAAACTAGTTTTGTTAAGGGGCTGATGTATTTTTGTCTTTTTATGTTAGTTAACTTAGAAAGTGATGTTTTGCGAATTAGGTGATAGTTATAATGGTATTTCATAGCTTATTCATTATTAATGACATTTTACAAATTAGCAAAAACATATTGACATTTTCTGAAATTTTTCAGTAAACAAATGAGGCAAAATGACATCTTGTACAAATTGTCATCTGTGTGGCACATGCACATGGCCGAGTGGCAAAGAATAAGAGAATGATAACCATGATAGAAGCACAGAACTTGTTCAGGTAATACCCAGACAATTTGCTTTGCCTTAAGCAAGGTGACACCTATTATCGTCCATCCAACATTCCACCATGTACATAATTTTTTGTTTTGAACTTTTGAAAACTTTAACCATTCATTCATTAACTTTTAAGACTTTTCTTACAACCGGAGTAGCATACAAAGTAACCCATCCAATCCGACAATTAAGAGTCTTGAGAGAAGGCAAGACTAGTAGCAACAAAGACCTTATGAGTTGATGTTATAGTAGTTGGATTAAGTCAAACAATCACCAACTCCGGAAAGACAACCAAAAGCCACAAGCAACCTAAATTCTTATTAGAAAAAACAAAGCGCTAAAACGGGTGACAAACAACCGTGCATGTAATTTCTTTGTTGCTCATTCCATCTCCGTCCTGATTGCCGCAAATCATAGCAAAAGTTGCGAAATCATCCTCTGATCGTCCTCCTAGTGAACAGCTGTGAAGGATCACAGTGACAGTAGCAAACAATCTTGGCGACGACAGCAATTGATCTCACTATCAGCTCCAGCACCTTTGACACCCACCAACCTTGCATGCACTAATCGTTCACAACTCACAACCACTGCACCAGCTGAGAGACCAAAATCCCCCACCGAAGAGGGGATGAACTACAATTTGGCAAGAGAAAGAAACCGTACCCGCCAAAGAGGGAAACCACGCCCCTGCCAAAGGGGAAAGATTGAAACGGTAGAGAGATTAAGGTGGGTGATGGAGGTGGGAGATAGGAGAGTAAGTAGAGAAGGCTAAAAGAGGGAAAAGTAAAGGGGGATTGGGGAAGAAGGGTAACACTATGAAAGAAAGCACGTAAATAGCGACGGAATTGGCGACGGACAAAAATCCGTCGCTATTTAGCGACGGACTAGCGTCGGATTGGCGACGGATACTTCTGCGACGGAACGGCGAGGGAATAGCGACGGTATTTGGGCGGGTCCGATAGCGCCAAAATTTCCGGTCTTGGCGCCTGTTTTAGCGACGGACTGGCGACGGGTTTTCCGTCGCTATCTTTTTTTAAATTAAAAAAAATACAAAAATATTAGCGACGGACACGTATCCGTCGCTAAAGGGACGACGTCGTTTTGATCCACTGTGTTATCGCCGCGAGTTATGTTACTAATTAAAACGACGCCGTTTCACTTATTTAGCGACGGATTCGCGACGGAATCAGTCCGTCGCTAATTCTTTTAGATAAATCCGACGCGTATTTCTTCTTCTTCCTCCCTCGCGCAAATCGGTCGCTGCTTCCCTCTCCTCTGCCTCCTCTCTTCTCCTGCGCGCACCAGACCACCATTCCGGCCAGATTCAGGCTCCGTCGCCGCCATTAGCTAGTTTTCCGGCCACCGAAACGTCCCAGACAACCTCTGCATACTCCTGCAACTTCACTGCGTCAAATTTGGTTAGTTTCAGCCAATTTTAGGGTTACGAAAATTGTGTTAAAGATTTGTAAATTTGTGAGTTATTGTTTGTTATTTGGTGCTATGAACTGGTGGTTATTGGTGTGTTGTTGGTTTGTGAGTATTATAGTTGCTAATTTTTCTGTTTGTTTAATTTTCACTAATTTTAGTGTTACATATATATATAACCGAATTTTTCAGTTTTGTTTGGTATTTTTCAGTTTTGTTTGGTAATTTTTCAGTTTTGTTGGTAATTATGAATGTTAGTTGTAGATTTTTTTTATTGTAGTAGACCTAGGGGGTTATAATATTGTGAAACCGAAAATTGATTTGGTGAATTAACATAATGAGAACGTTTCGAACTGAAATTTATAAGTTAAGTGACAGTTCGTGATTTTAACTTGATTTTATATTAGAATATATACATAATTTAACTGTATATTTTTTAATATATATTGTTTCTTATTAAATAATTCAGTTGATAATTTAATTGTATAATTAAGTTGATAAAATCAATTAAGTTAATATATATTTTAAACTTGAGTTTATATTAGGATATATTATTTCTTATTTAATATATATAGTACGTACTAGGTAAAAATGCACGTACTACATCAAAAAATTGTTAGTATACAAATTTGTTGATGTGTTTGGTAATTATGAATGTTAGTTGTAGATTTTTTTATTGTAGTAGACCTAGGGTTATAATATTGTGAAACCGAAAATTGATTGGTGAATGAAACATAATGAGAACGTTTCGAACTGAAATTTATAAGTTAAGTGACAGTTCGTGATTTTAACTTGATTTTATATTAGAATATATACATAATTTAACTGTATATTTTTTAATATATATATGTTGTCTTATTAAATAATTTAGTTGATAATTTAATTGTATAATTAAGTTGATAAAATCAATTAAGTTAATATATATTTTAAACTTGAGTTTATATTAGGATATATTATTTCTTATTTAATATATATAGTACGTACTAGGTAAAAATAAAGTATAATATGATATTTGTTTGAGCTTAAATATCCATTGCTTGTTAGTTACTTTTGTGTGTGTTTTTGTTAGTTACTTAATTTGCGTCGATGAATCAAGTGGTTGGATCTGTTGTATGCTGTTGTAGATATTGTGTGGACAATCTGTTGGGTTTTGTTGATAACTGTTGGTATTTGTGAATCGTCCTTGTGGGATGCTTAGAAATAAGCGGAAAAGTAAAAAAATGGGAGACTATGTCGAATTTTTTTTAAATTTTATTAGTTTGAACTAAAGTAGTGTTGATAATCACCGTATTTTATATTTCGGTTGGTCTCCTCCCTCAGGCGTAGTCGCATGGCACAACACCCACCAGCACCACCGCACACACCGGACACCACCACCATTTATCTTCTTCTTCTTCTTCTTTCTTATTGTTCTTCTCTTCTTCTCTTCTTCTTTTTTTTGCCTTTCTCCAGTCCAATTCGTCTCTTCTTCTTCTTCTTCTTCTTCTTCTTCTTCTTGTCTTCTTCTTCTTCTTCTTCTTGTTGTCTTTCTCCAGTCCAATTCGTTCTTCGATTGATGAATGTGAATCGTCATCAACCCGATAGGTATGAGACCTCGTCATCAACCCGATAGGCATGAGACCCGCTAGATTGTGGATGTACGATGAGAGAACCTTTGAGAGAGGTAGAATCTCTGCCGAATGGCTGAGGAAGATGGAAGAGTTTGTCGCTTTTGCACTACAACACCCTGAATGTATGGAAGATGGTAAAATTAAGTGCCCTTGCGACATGACAAGGTGTAGAAACAGACAGTATCTCAAGCCTGATGTTGTTAAGGTTCATTTAGCACAGAAAGGTTTTATGTACGGTTACTTTGATTGGATATTCCATGGAGAAGATAACACACCCGTACAATCTACCTCGAGAAGCACTACGCCTAATGAGGTTCCACATGTTGAAATGTTAGAGCAAATGATTGCACATGCTGTTGGTGAGGTTCCAGAAGAATTCGGGGATACAATTAATTTTATGGAGGAGGTTGAAGAGGATCTAGAGGATACTCCAAATCCTGATGCTAAAAAATTTATGAGTTGATGGAACATGCTAAAAGAAAGTTATTCAGTGGCACGCATCATAGTGTACTATCTATCGCCACTGAATTAATGTCCATTAAGAATGACTACCAAGCACCTTAGGCATTGATTGATCGAGTTTGCAAAACCTACTGCGAGCTCCGTCCAGAAAACACTGACATTCCAAAAAACTTCTACGAAGCAAAGAAAATCATACGTGGTCTTGGGTTACCTTATGAAGAAATCGATTGTTGTTCCGAACTATGTATGATTTTCTGGGAGAGAAGATAAAGATCTGGATGTATGCAAGTTTTGCACTCGTCCCAGATACAAGCCCATCAAAGAGGGGACAAAAAGGCAGAAAAAGGTAAGGTACCTTTTTCAGGAAGATGCAGCACTTCCCTCTCATTCCAAGGCTGAAAAGGCTTTACGCTTCTCCTGCAACGGCTACCGATATGAGATGGCACCAGAACACAAAATGGAAGATGACAACATGTGTCACCCCTCCGACTCAAAAGCGTGGAAACACTTTGACCAGATTCATGCTATTTTTGCTTCGGAGTCTAGAAATGTCAGACTGGGTTATGTACTGATGGTTTCCAACCATTTACTGCTTCTGGAAGACAGTACTCTTGTTGGCCAGTTGTAATTACACCATATAATTTACCGCCTGGGATGTGTATGAAAGATGAGTTCTTCTTTCTTACAGTACTTGTTCCTGGCCCTAAAAATCCTAAAGGAAAGATTGATGTGTTTTTACAACCTCTTATAGCTGAGTTGCAAGAGTTGTGGGCTGGAGTCACAACATATGATGTGTCTAGAAAGAAAAATTTTCAAATGCGAGCTGCATTGATGTGGACCATAAACGACTTTCCTGCGTATGCAATGCTATCAGGTTGGAGCACTGCTGGTAGACTGGCGTGCCCACATTGCATGGAAGACAGTGACGCATTCACATTGCGTTGTAGTAAGAAGCAGTCGTGGTTTGACAACTCCAGAAAGTTTCTTCCTCCAGACCACAAGTTTCGTAATGATAAAAAGTCTTTTCGTAAAGGGCACAGAGAGACCAAGGTTGCCCCACATTTCAAAACTGGTGACGAAATACTTGCAGAATTGAGTCGGATGGGTTTTATGAAGGTCACTGAGATTGGTTCGGCTGAAGTAAATGTTCAAATTGCTAAAACTTGTGGATGGAGTAAAAGAAGTATCTTCTGGGATCTACCGTATTGGAAAGATTTATTGATCAGACATATTATAGATGTGATGCACACTGAAAAAAAAGTTTTTGAAAACATATTCAACACAGTTGTAAATGTGAAGGACAAGACGAAAGACACATTTAACTCGAGGCAAGAGTTGAACGATTATTGCAACCGTCCTGAGTTGGCACCGGATTTGAGTTCAAACACAATTCCTAAGGCAAAATATGTCATGGACAGAGATAGTATTCAAATCTTGTGTGAATGGGTGAAAAGTTTAAAGTTCCCTGATGGATTTGCTTCTAACATTGGGAGGTGTGTTGACATGGCCAACAGAAAAATGTTTGGGATGAAAAGTCATGACTGTCATGTTTTCTTGCAAAGGTTGATGCCCATAGCTTTTCGACATCTTCTTGATCAAAAGGTGTGGGAGCCAATTACCGAACTGTGCCTATTTTTCAAAGAGTTGACATGCACGTCGCTTTCAGAGTCGAATATGCAAAGGTTAAACTGCCAAATTCCAGAAATAATGTGCAAATTGGAAAAAATATTCCCACCAAGCTTTTTTGACTCAATGGAACATCTCCCTCTTCATCTCGCCTTTGAAGCTACTTTATGTGGACCTGTGCAGTACAGGTGGATGTATCCGTTTGAGAGGTACATTCTATACAAGTTTCAATAAAGCACGTACTACATGTTGTACTTTTGTGATATGTAACTCATTGGTGTAACTGGTTTGCATATATATATATATATATAGGTACTTGGGGAAACTGAAAAGGTTCATCAGAAACAACAACAAAGTTGAGGGATCCATTCGCAATGGATTCCTTCTGGAAGAGATCACCAAATTCACAAAGTTTTACTTCGTTGACGATGGACCATCGTACCCATACAAGCTTGGTAGAAACGAGACAATTGTAGAGGATGTTGATGACAACCCAGAAAGATTATCTGTTTTTAAAACAATGGGTAAACCGATTGGCAAAGGAACAAGAAGAATGTTGACAGCTCATGAGTTAGATGCCGCTCAATCGTACATTCTACGAAATTGTGCAGAAATGGAGCCTTATTTTGAGTAAGATATATACAAATATTAGTTATATTCATCGTTCTTACATATAATTCAATAGTGTGTTCACAATTCAGTTTAAATCTTTTGTTGTAGAATGTACGAGCGACAACTACGACAAGTAGAACCAACATTAATGGATGAGACAATCACCCTTAAGATGGAAACAGATTTTCCCTTATGGTTCCGATCATATGTGAGTGACTTTATACATATACATATAAAGGTCAATACAAAATATGGTATTAAGATATTATTTTTTCTAAATTATAGTCAAACGATGTTACCACGCCAAACGAATTCGTTCGTAGCTTGGCCCAAGGCCCGTTGAACGTGGCAACCTCCTACTCTGGTTTCTATGTGAATGGGTACAAATTCCACACAGAGTCTTACTCAGAAGACCGTACAACGTACAACTGTGGTGTTTGCATATCTGGGACAAACTATGGTGACTCAGAGTATGATTATTACGGGGTGCTGAAAGAAATCATCGAATTAGAGTATCCCGCATTACCTGTGAAGAAGATTGTAATGTTTAATTGTCATTGGTTTGACCCAGAAAAGAGAGGAGTACAAGTACATCCTCGATATAAGCTGGTTGACATTAATCACACAAGAAAATTTGACAAGTACGAGCCGTTTATGTTAGCTGATCAAGCTGTTCAAGTGTATTATTGCTCATACCCATCAAAGAAGCGGGATAGGAAGATTGGTGGGCTGTCTCTAAAGTGAAAGCGAGAAGCACTTTGAACATGACCGACTCATCAGCAGTTGATGAGGAGGTTCAGCCACTGCAAGATGAAACCGTAGATCATGTGGTTTTATCACCTTTGGTCGATGATGAAGAAACATTTGATTTAGTAGACATAACAGATACATAAATTTAAAAAGTAAACTTACATACAACTACTATGCAACAACAATATATTATTGATTTCATTTGTTTTTTAATTAGTGTATAAAAATATTTATTCTACTAATTGTTTAATGTGATGTTTGTCATGCATGGGTTTTCACAGTGATGGCAGGTGGTAGAAGTTTTTTTTAAATCTGGGTGGTCATTTGGTCGAAGCAGAGCAGGGCCAGCACTTCTACTCCCCCAGGTGATTCGCAGCAGCCTGCAGCTGATCATGTCGATGGTTCCGGTCATGATTCGCAGTCCCCTTCTCACTCCTTGTCAGGACGAGCACCCGTGGGGACCCCTTATTTCGACTCTCACCCACACCATTCTTCGATTGTCCCAGATTCACAGCCGTCTGTTGAGAGACGTCGATCTGTATCTCTACCTCTACGTCGACAGTCTACTCCTCCACCTCCACGGCAGCCTACTCCTCCACGTCAGCCTACTCCTCCACATCAGTCTACTCCTTCACTACATGATGATTCACCACCATCTGACGAAGCACCGCATACCTCAGACGCTTCACACCCTACACACGGTGGTGGTGTTGATCCCCGCGTGGTCATTACTATCTCTGATAGGTAAGTACTATGTAAGTAAAAAACAATTCTCAATAAACTTTGTTTTAAATATATATTGCTAATTGTCAATTTGTGACGCATTATATAATTATAGGGAGCTACTACCTGCAAACAAGGTTGCTCGTTCTTTTCTTCCTTGCTTTGAGACGAGGTGGTTTCCAGAGGGTTATAATTGGGAGGGTTTGGGCCAGGACGGGCATAGATTCTATTTCAATGAATTCAAGGTATTTAACCATTCTTGATATTTAACTTCTTTTTTTGTATATGTTATGCTTACACTTACTAATTTATGCAGAAGCGCTTCCGTTGGGATCCTGCCATTGAGAGTGTTGTCTATGAGATATTCTGCGCCTTGGCCAGAAAACGTTATTCAGACACACTATACAAGATGAAGGCTAAGAGAATGAGGAGAAAAGTCAGCGATGAAATCTGGCAGGCTTGGGAACACGAGGGCGAATGAGAAGCGTAAGAAGATCAGCGAGATTAACTCTCGCAACCGGCGGACTGAGCATACACCTGGCGGTGGTCTATCTACTCATGCATGCGGTTCTCGCTCGATAAAGGAGCATCAGAGGGTTCTGGTGAGTTTTTTTTGTTATGTAAGTGTATATGAAAATGGATGCAAGTACGTGTGAATGTGAATGTGAATGTGAATGTGAATGTGAATGTGAATGTGATAATGCAACTTTGAATGCATTATGTGAGTTGTGATTGTTATCAGATGCTGATATGTGCAATATTGGATTGTATATGTGTGGGCAAATGCATAAGAACAGGGGAGGTTATGTCAGATTTTTTTAAGCCTTGATTGATTAATCAATATTATCTGATTCTGACTGAACAATCCTAGTTTTTTTGTGTGGGAAATGTAAAAAAACAGGGGAGGTTCTGTCAAATTTTTTAAAGGCTTGCTTCTAATTTAATCAAGTGTTTTTTTGTAGACTAAGAAATACGGTACACAACCGGATGCTTACACATTGTTCATACACACTCATTCGAGCAAGGATGAGCATGGAAACAGTGTGCCTGTATGCCCCAAGGTCGAGGAAACTGCTGTAAGTGTTTTAATTTAACTTATTTAAGTTGATTACATTATTGAAATTTATTCATTAGCGATGAGTACTAATTATATATATATCATTGTGTTATGATTATGAAGCATAAATACGAAGAGCTGTTAGATGCTGCCACTCAGGAGTCAAC